>CAXKVY010003399.1:17500-22686 GCA_964058915.1 Tetropium fuscum | reverse complement strand
TGACCAACGAGGTCATCCGAAGGGACCTGAAATACAAGACGGCCACCGAGATGATCGAGGACCACGCCAAGAAGCTCTACGTCATCGCAGAGGACCACGGGAATCCGCTAATCCGGCTGGCCACGGACTACGATCCAGAGGAAGCAGGACCTCACAAACGGCCAAAGACCCAGATCCTGGACAACGGGTGAGTATATAATCACAATCTTATGTTTCAGCACGACTGATGCGAGAAGAAGCAGACGACACCGAAGAAAAGAACAGGACCAAAGAAAACGGATCGAGAAGACACTAAAACAGCCCAATCCAGTGGATGGCGAGGCCGACTGCCTTGCCAAACCATCCTTACCTTACCTGACTGAGCCAGCGAGCTGATCGCTGATCAGCTCTCTAGCTCCGTCATCCTGAGCTACAATGCTCATCCTCCATATCAACCTGAATGCCGCGCAGCCGGGCTCTAGTAAGCCCGACGAGAGGCAGGAAGGACTCCTCAAACACCCGACATGACACCCCCGGGGGTAATACACACCGGCGAAGAAAGTCAAGAGCGCCAGAAGCAAGGCTCTCGGTGGGGCCCACCAGCCAGGACCGGGGGAGGCTGCGTAACTTCGCGTGACACTGATCACATTTGTGGGGAGGGTCACGTGAAACGCGCGGCTTACCCCTTACGAGGCGGTCTCGGCCTACATAGATATTAGGGGTAAAGAGCGATGGTACCGCTCGGCCCCCTCTTATCGAGGTCACATCTATAGCCAAGGATATTGGCGCGCCTCACAAGGTACATGCTTAAAATTGTACAGGCATATTTGCAAAAGTACTATTAAGTCGGAAATGTGCGGCAGACGTCTTCACCTGGACGCGTTCTTAGGACAGACGCCCGAAAGTACGGCAAAAATCTGACGCAACTTACCTCATAAGGTACAAGCTTTTTTAATGTAGATTTGAGATAAATTTCGAAAACGCCGACAGACGGCCAACTAACAGCAGCAGACGCATCCGAATTTTCAAATTTGAAAAAAGTAATGTCTATTTTCCTCATGTGGTACATGTTTTCGATGTTCGTGGTGCATCTGGAGCACTAACACTAAGTTAAAAACGTAATCAGACGTAACTTACCTTATAAGGTACATGCATGATTTTCAGGTCAAATTCAGGATATATATATATATATATATATATATATATATATATATATATATATATATATATATATATATATATATATATATATATATAAAGTAACCTAATCAGTCGTTTTATTGCTACTATCCCAAGATAAACCCTCCAAAAAATATATAAAGATAGCAAAGAAATTAGAAGATAAATTATATATTAGATATTATTAATAATTATATAATAGATTATATATTAGAATTATCGAATTATCGTTTTATGTTTAATATCTCTGGAAACAAATCACTGTTCCATAATTCGCAGAGAAATTTGATTAACGCTATATTGAAATTATAATTTCGAAGAGCTTTCGTCAAATCGGATGGTCGTCGTTGTTCAGGGACCTTGAATCAAAAATTCAGTACATCTATCTCTATTTGCTAGTTTATCACGCTCTAAATCTTTAATTGATGGAGTAAGAAACTTATCAAAAACGAGATGGCTTGTGTTTCCTTTGTGTTGACCTTTGTGTTGACAAACCAAGTAAGGGCAAAATAAAACCATTTGCACTGCTGAGAAAAGACGAGAACGCTCAACAAATATTTAGTACATTTGGCGAGAGTGAAAAGCTCTCCAGTGAGCAGACAGTATGCGTGGAAAATCTTATATGTGCCATGTATGGAAAGCCTAATCTGCGAAACGTAAATGAAGCAAGATTTGATCTATTTATTTCAAACTGTAGTCCGAAGGCAAGTAATACTCCAGTTGATAAATTGAAAAAATTTGACGGTAGTATATTACCTCCATGTAGTGATGTACTTATTTCGAAGATGAAAAGAGTCAATGAAATTTGTGCTGTCTGGAACTACGCAACCGAGAAGGAACCGAAATTCTAAAACATTTTTAAATTTTAAAAGATCCCCATGTGGAACCTGATATAGAAAGTGAAGAAATATATATTTATGTTTCATCTGAAGATGAAGCCGATGATTGATGAAATACACAATGTAATCTTATATACGTATAAATGCGAATTTTATTTCAGTATTATTTCAGAAATATTGTTTAGTTTCTTGTTTTTAACATTATATATTTCATAATATGTAATATGGATTTACAAAAAACACCACAGTTATAAATAAACTTTAATAATAACATCAACGTACGTAACATTTTGTAAATTAAAATCACATATTCTTTGGAACAAAAATCACATTATGTGAGAAAAAATAACATAATAATTGTTGACGGTCTGTCGGTTTTTTCGAAATTTATTATGACTACATTAAAAAACCTTTAATTTGACCTGAAAATCATGCATGTACCTTATAAGGTAAGTTACGTCTGATTTTGTCTGTATTTTGGGGCGTCTATTCCAAAAATATTTCTAACGACAATGGTCTGTAATACGTTTTTAACTTAGTGCTCCAGATGCACCACCAACGTCGAAAACATGTAGGTATCACATGAGGAAAATAGACATGTGACTTTTTTCAAGTTTAAAAATTCGGTTGCGTTTGCTGCTGTTAGTTGGCCGTCTGTCGGCGTTTTAGAAATTTATCTCAAATCTACATTAAAAAAGCTTTCATTTAAGCCGAAAATCATGCATGTACCTTATGAGGTAAGTTGCGTCTGATTTTTGCCGTACTTTCGGGGGTCTGCCCTAAGAACGCGTCCAGGTGGAGACGTCTTCCGCATATTTTCTACTTAATAGTACTTTTGCAAATATGCCTGTACAATTTTAAGCATGTACCTTGTGAGGTAAATGTACGAAAGTTTTTCCCAAATTTGAGAGGCTGTAATTCGAAAAGTTGACCACTCGGCGCTGGCAGACGGCCGGTTATTTACTACCTATGTAAAGTTCTTTCACTCAAAAATTTCAAACCTTTTGTACCCTATGAGGCATATTATTTGCCGCTCAGCTCACGGTCTATTTGCCACCAAGCCACCCATAATAAAAAATGGTTTGAAGAAAAGTACTCAAGTAAAAAGAAGGAATGCACAAAGGGCCTAATGAGGCCTAAGTGCTGTAGTGAAAGTGAAACCACTACACTCCAACCCATAACCCATATACATACATACATACCTACCGTCTATAAGGTTACGAATGCCTATTTGATAAATTGCGTCCCATTCTTGCTCCATCGTTTAGCTCTTGCAAGTTTGAAGGTACTGAAATTCGGGAACGAACCCTTCTTCCTATCATGTCCCCGACATGCTCAATAAGATTGAGATCAGGACTCTTTGCAGGCTAAATCACACCTAAATAGGATATGCCAATAAATTTGTTATAAAATGTTGTGATTTATTTAAAAAATTGGCTCTACTAAATAAAATATTAATAATAATATTTTCTTTATAATAATACATTCTTTATATTAATAATAATATAAAGAATGAGTTACGCTTTGCAGTAGAAGAAATATAGGGGAGTTTAACGTAAATATGCTGAGTAAATATGCTTACTCCACAGAGTTTGTAATTATAGGAAAACAAAAACAAAATTGTTTCCTCCCTTTAAATTACAATATGCCATAATTTTTTTTGAAATTTTATATATTCAAGATATTCACGATAAATTAGTTCCCAAATTTTTTTAAAAAATATTGAAATTAGACTGTGCAGCAAAATTAATTAACCCCTTGAGACCCTGTGATCATAAATATTCACATTTATTGCAGTCATTCATTTAGTCATTCATAGGCATTATGAGCAATTCACAAAAAAAAATCAATATTCAATTGCGGAAATGTTTTCTCGAAATGTGCGGTCAAATGTGTTATCATAACATTTGACTATGTTTAACAGGTTTACAAAAAAAAAGCCCTTTACAAAAATAAATCGAGTTTCAAGGGGTTCATCAAACTTGATTAAACATTTGAATGGATGGATTTTTATGACGGTGAGTATGTATATTAATAATGTAATGTTTATGAAAAGTTTTTTAATCCAATAGAGGCAAATATTACAGCGTTGTTTATTGAAGTGTACAAGAAACACAATTCCAGCAATTCAATAGAAAAAACATGAATCAAGAATATTGATTATATAAATATAGTGTGCTTTTAATATAGTGTCTTCAGTCTTCTAGCTGAAACGTGGAAAACGATGTTTAATATATCATCGGCGCATCCGCCATTATATGGAATTCCAGCTTTGTTTTAAAATAATATGCTGGAATTGAAATGTGGTTTAATTTGTACATAAAAAAGTAATTGTTAATCGGAGACCATTAAATAGTTGAAACGGAGCACGAAGAAATGTAAATTAAGAACATGAATGGAATATTATCGCACATTAGGGAAATCCTTTTGTTTTTGTTGGAACTTTAATCACGAATCATAGTAAATATACCCTGATTTCCGATGTAAATGAGTACTATAATGTGTTTTAATATTAGCCTCATTCGAGACAGTGCGGCGTTATGTTACAATTTCTTTACTTAAATGCCATAAGCGTCTGTAATAGCTATAAAACGTCTGTAATTAGTCCTGCTTTTTACATAATAATATAAATGTTACTATAAAAAAATTTTTTAAGGCACACAAACGTAAATTCTACAAGAAAATAGTTTCTCATTAAGTAATCAGGGATGCTTCTAAGACGCTTCTCCCACAGGTTATTAGTTAAGTTAATTGATTATATTATCAAAAGAACATACTTACAAGGGAAATATAAGGCACAGTACCGAATCAACCGTTGCACAGTACAATGACGATATTTATTATTAACGGTTTTTAAAGGTTGGCATGAGAGTGCGGTACATTTTATACAGCGACCATTTGCCTTGACAGTAGTTTAAATTTCAGTGATGATAGTCCAAGTGTGTCGCTTTTAACCATATATAAACTAATTTAATAAAACTTCCACGTCGTGATGTGTAACCGATTCGGTACGGTACCTTCCCATGATGTAAGTAACTGGAAATATCAATATGCGTTAAAATGGAGAATGCGATAAATAAATTGACTCGTTTGCAGATTTCTATTAACCATGTGACATTTTCAATAAATAAAATTTCAATTTGAATTCCTATTACGAAGAAACACTTATTTGATTTATTTGTCGGCGCT
>CAXKVY010003399.1:0-12500 GCA_964058915.1 Tetropium fuscum | reverse complement strand
TATATCAGCAGTAATGTTTTGATAAATATATAATAGTGTAGTCATAGTCAAAGTGTCTAGTATGTAGGTACTTCTAAACTAGAACGTGCCTTCACCCTCATTAAAAATCAAAAAGGGGAAAAGCTGGGTTCTCTTCCACATTAGTTAAAAAACACTCCAATGCACTTAGAAATAAATGTTGTCGGAAGTTCATGACCTGTAGAGTCGCTAAAACTATGCTGCTATTTTGTGTCAAATCATTTTACACATGAATTTAAATTTAACATTAAAGGTATTTTGAACAGACGTACTTATACCTATATTAGCTTTGAAATTCTTTGCTATTCATATTTATTTTGTGAAAAGTAATCTTGGGTTTGTAGCATTTCATTACATAGAAATAAGCAAATAGACGAATAAGAAAGAAAACACACTTACCAGTGCTATGTCTGGACACGCATACGGAAATGAACCACTATACATACGAAAACGAACCACTTAGAAGTTGTACAAGTTCTTTCACCTTTCTTGAGGATCTTCAGAGCAGTATACGATTTATTTCATTGATCATTCATACTTGAATTTAAATTACCAATACACCAACACTTGCAGTGACGTTTTATGACATTAGTTTTTGACGGAACTCATTCTTAGAATACACAAACCTAGTCTAATATTTATATTTGTTCTATTTGAACATATTATATATAAAAGCATTAGGCATACAGTTATCCAGAAGATGTTAAACTTTAAAATGCATAAAATCTTGTTGAACCTATTGAAAAACAACTACTTTTTCCAACTATATGCGGGAAAATATTGAATTATATATACAATAGAGTTCTGAAGCATTCAAAGAGGGAGTGATACAGAAATTGCTTGCTTAGTCAAAACTAAAATCATTTGTTGGTTGTATGTATTAATTGTTTCTTCGAAAATTCTCGAAAAAAATCCAATTTTCACCCTGGATATATTTATTAGCTTTGAAATTCTTTGCTATTCATATTTATTTTCAGTTTTTCTGCAAATGAATGAATGAATGAATGAATGAATGAATGAATGAATGAATGAATGAATGAATGAATGAATGAATGAATGAATGAATGAATGAATGAATGAATATACATAATAAGACTCAACTCGATGTTATCTATATAGGCGTCTCTAGAGCGTTTGATAAGTTAGATCATTGAATTTTTCTCAACAAATTGAGTGGTGCAGGGTTGTCCTTCATTTGTTAAATATCTTTCAATTATATTTGTGCAACAAAACACTATATATTAAATATCATGGCTGAATATCAGTCAAATGTCATATATATATATATATATATATATATATATATATATATATATATATATATATATATATATATATATATATATATATATATATATATATATATATATATATATATATATATATATATATATATATATACATAAAACAACGGGTTAAAAAGCTCTGGGGGTTGGTTTTTTTCCGCTTCTATCAATATATCAGAGTTACAAAACTGTCACATTCATATTATTGGTGAAAGTTGCCCGAAAAATTGTATTCTTCTAGTTCTCTAGTGGAGACAATAAAGAATCTCATTTTTTACCCCAACTTTAGAGGGCTGTAACTTAGAGGGGAAGGAGTTTTGGAAATAAAAAAATATGAACATTTGCATAAATTTAACCTTAATTTAAAATCTTCTCCACCAATTTAGAAACAACCTGTATAATAGGAAGAAGTGAAACAATATATGGATTCACCATTCTATCATTCAACTAATTTTGTCTTATAATTCGCGCATCATCTATAAATTTCATTTCCCAAAATTCAATTTAACTGATGGTACTTGAAGCCAATATTTGCATCAGCTAACAGCAGATGAGCACTCAAAATAAACTTATATCTTCCTTGAAATTAAACATTTGCCTTGAAAATTATGGAAAATCTGTAAACATCGCATCGTAAAATAAACATATACCTGAACTCTATAGACTGGAAAAGGAAATTATTTCCTAGAAAACGGCGTACGGGCGCCTCCTTCGCTCTAACAGGTTAGACTCTACCATGCTTCTGGCGAACATTTATAATGATATAACTCAGCTTTTATACTACTATAGGATACCTATAGGAGTAAACAGACATCAAACGCCCCTTACGTTATATCACTTATTACCTTGGGTTTCCTACTGAATGAAAACGTTCGTCAAGCAATGTGTCAATTTAGATCTAGATTAACATGAGCTGGCTGTTTTATTTGTGACGATGCTTTTCGATCTTGTGTTATTGTTTCGTCAGAGCGCGTGTTTGAGTATTTCTGAGTAGAATCATATATATTGAAAAATAATATAAACAGTGATCTTTCCCTCTAAATATTTTGATATTAATTTGACGTGTATGTGTACAACTAAAACCTCTCATTCATTTTATATTACAAATGCAGTCTGCGTTTTTTATAGAGTGAGAGGTTATAGTTGTTAATCGTTATCTGATTATATCTATATAACTAATCTTGTAATCTATAACTCTATAACTAGTCAAAATCTATAACTAGTTATTTACAGCGAATGATTCACAGTATCAAATACTTGGCAACTCCGTATCAATATAAGGGAATTAAGGATAACTTGATCAGATGCGTGAAACGTGAAATGCACATTAAGCATCTTTGACGGATATACCACAATCATACTTACCGATATCCTATATCAGGGACGTATTACAGCGTATAATACGTCATTTATGAACGAATCAATATTCAAAGTCTCCATAAATTTTGTTATGGTATTTAGAAATCAAACTTTGATAAGTGGACACATAAATGACTTATTATTTTTGATATTTAAAATGTTTAAATTTACAAGATTTGAATTTAAAAGTACAGGGTGAGTCAATGAAATGGGATAATTTAAAAAAATCAGTAAACATTAAAAACACATTTTTTGTAAAATTTATTGATGAAAACATGATCTACAGGGATGGAAGTATTATGTAAGTGTACAATCGTTATTTTAAAAAAAATAATGTTCGAAAGGTGGCTTCCATTGCATAGCACACTTTCTTGCAGCCTCGTTGCAAAGTTCCCCATAACATTGCGCAGCATTTATAGAGGTATTGCGGCTATTTCAAGTCCAATCCTTTCTTTTAATGCCTGGATAGTCCTTGGGGGGTTACTTTGAACCACTTTTATTTTTAGGTACCCCTAAAGAAAAAAGTCGCATGCCGGGCAAGTCCGGAGAACGAGCTGGCCAGGGAATATCGCCGTTCTTGCTCATAAGACGACCGGGGAACACCTGTCTTAGTAAACCCATTGACACTCGTGCTGTATGGCATGTCACACCATCTTGTTGGAAATCGTTGTTTCATTTCTGTAGTCCTCTATTGCAGAAAGAAAAAAATGTTGACCTAAGGATCAAGTTCACTGTTACAGCGTTCCCAGCTTGGTTCTCAAAAAAATAAGAGCCGATTATCCCCAACGAAGAAACCGCACACCACACGGTTACTTTCTCTGAATGTAGGGGGGGTTTTTCGTCCAGTAACGAAAATTTTGCTTGTTGACGAAGCCACTAAGATGAAAGTCGGCTTCATCGCTCATTCAAAGATTATGCAGCACGTTATCGTTTTCATTGATATGCTCTAACGTTTGTTCACAAAACCTTAATCGAGTAGCGTAATCTCGAACGTTGAGATATTGCACAATCTGAATTTTATATGGATGTTGGTGAAGGTCTTGTGGTCCGAGATTTAAGCTTCGTCGTCGCACGGATCTTCATGGACTCTCTTCCAATGAATTACGAACCGCTTGAATAATCTCTGGCGTGCGCGCAGTTCTAGCACTTCCACCTCTTTTTTTGTCATTGAACCACTGCTTTCAAAGTTACTTACTCACGTTTGAATAGCGTTCTTAGATGGTACACGAGCGTGAGGCGCTAAACGGTAATGTAAACGAAACACTCGTCTCAGTCGTCTCACACAGACGTAACTCTCCCCATTTTTGTAATACGCTTTGACAGCAAATGCGCGTTGTTTACCAACAACACCTCTAATACAAGGACAAAGTGCTGCCTCGTGACGTCACCATCCGGAGGCCTATGAGATACTTATGTTATTACGGAATTTATGTAGTTATTTAGGTAGGTATGTCTGAAATCGTTTTAATGTAGTTTTGGAGATTAATAAAAAGATCAAACTAAACAAAGATATTACGGCATAAATCTATCGGAGTCTATGAAAAGCAGGTAAAGAATAATTTAAATGGTTAACTGTTAACTGTTTCGAAATACAGTCAAGATTAGATGTGTCTAATTATTAGAGTCTAGATTGTTAATTGTTTTAAGAAAACTGACAAGTAATTCGTGATTAATTTTAGGCACAGGAGCAATATGAACAACTTCTTTAAAATTTGAACAAATGCTAGTAATCATAAATGTATACGCAGATGTCGCTAACGAATCGTTATTATTTATTGCAGCTTCTACAACATTACCACCGTTATAATCTAAATATGGATCAATGTGAATTTCATCCATTAGTAAACTAACATATTTGTCTTGGTCTTTTAAATATTTAAAGATTTTTTTGTGCATATGTTAAAAAAGTTTTCTCTCATCAATATGAGGATCAGTTAGAAAACCATTACAGACTCCTTTGATTGGTTCAGGATGGGGCAAAATTATAGGTCCACGATTTCGTAAATATCTATATGCATGAGGACTAATTGTATATAAAATTGAGTAAAAAACCATAGTGGTAGTGGAATATCTATAACGTTCTTTTGATAATGTTCGCAATTTAAGTGGAAATAAATCCAATTCCAGAAATAAATTCAATTCCTTGTGAAACATTTTCGTCCTCTATTTTTAAGTTTTTAAGTACATTGGACATAAAGTTCACAACATGGTTAAGCTTTGACATGTCTGTATGTATGTCTGAAAATGTATTTCATGTAATTCTGTAAGTTTTTCGTGTTTGCATTTTCGATGAGATATTTTTTTTGACAAGTATTTGGGACAGTTCGGAAATTTACTTGGTACGCTAGTTTCTTTAAACCGGGATAAAACTAAAATAACTGAAACGATCTCACCAGTTTTTGTATCCTGTTCGGAAATTTTGTAAATAAAATCTTCCTTTTCAAAGTGGCACTCACACACTCGGGAGTTGTCACTCGGCACAATACTTTTACGTGGAATTGCAGAGAGCCATTTTCTGCGATACTCTTCGTCTCTGGGAAAACGAAACACCCGAACTTTTCTACTGGTTTCGTAATTTCCTGTACAACCGGGAACACAACACTTTTGGGGCATTATGATATAATACCGCAACAAATAAACCGTTAAAAAAGATCAAGAATCGATTAGGAACTAGGCAAGCGCGCGTGCAACGTGCAATAAGATTAACCCCTCTAGAGGTGTTATTGCCGGCTCGTGGTGGCGTCCTATACTAAAACCCAAAACAAAACATCGTTAACAGGGTTGACAAATTACAATTGACACGAGAGTTGTTAGTTGCTTGCTTCTTAATGACTTTTTGCGGCCAATTTGATTTGATAATTGACTAATGAGAAAGCTACTTTATTTTGTTTACATTCTAATTTGTTTACATTCTAAATACAGTACAACATATAGGCTGAGAAGCATCGCACTGGAACACATTCTGGCATCGCCACTTCGAGCGACTTAGGCAAGCCTGTTGAATTAGCTTAGAGAGTATATTAGCCTCCATCTGGGTTAAGGCCCCAGAGCGTGACGTCACCATGATATTTAAAGTAAGCACTTTGTCCTTATTAGAGGGGTTATTATGTTTACCCGACCAAGTATCCATGACAACTAAACTTCCCGATCTCTAGATTCACAACGTTGACGACCCAAGCCCTCCTCCCATCTACTTTATCTGCAGTGGCATTCCCAAATCGTCCCGTTTCATTGACTCACCTTGTATATACTAAGTAGATTTATTTTCTGTGAGTTAAAATTTTTTGATTTGTTGATTTTAAATTTTGTGAATTGCTGTATGGTAATATATATTATATTGTATGTTAATATGTTGTATATATTTATATATATATACAGAATATCGGAAAAATTGGTAGGTAGTACAGGTTGTTACGGAATTATAGCTGATATAGCATATTGTCTAGGATATAATGAAGGGTCATTCCAAACATCAATCATCCTATCAACCATTTTAGTATTAAAAACATGATTTATAATGGAATATTTAAAAGTTACTGGGATAGATCTGTGCGTGCAATATCATAATTATCCTTTTGCCTCATTACGCAGAACATTGTGTTTGCTTGATAGATAATATCTAAATGTTTAAATATTATGAGAAATATGATGAAATAAATATTACCTACTAATTATTATATATATTGTTTTGTAAACCAGTTTTGCTATAATCATAAAAATTGTATATGTACAGTAAATCGTACCTATTCAATTTTCCATAGCAGTTTTCCTATAAGTTATGTAAGAACATTTAAGGGAAAATAGAATAAATAGTAAAAACTCCATTAGGCGCGCTCTGCACTTTTATTTTTGTAGGTATCGAATAAGACTGGGCCGTCACGCTCTGTTAAAGCGCGCTTTTAAAGCATTTCAAATACTCTTATTGTAGTAGAAACAGTGTATACAACCTTCTTCGAGTGCGGCATCGAGTACACGCCCAAAACCCCGGAATATCCGTAAAATAAAGCAAATAAAAAATGTTTTGACGTACATGTCACTTTCTGACACGGGACCTACAAAAATGGACACAGGCCCTGAAGACCCAAAATTAAAGATGTATGCGAACTTGCAACGAAGAGACGTATCACTAAGCAAGGTACGTCCTTCACATACCCTTCAACAACCAAGAAACCAAACATCACAGCTACAAAATCCGCTGCAAAAATAAAGTCCCACAGCCTGAACAAGGCAGCAAAACCAACGACAACCAAATACCTGAGACCCCCACCGGCCAAACTAGCAAAGATACGGAGTCCGCGGAAGGAGAACTTGATCCAAAAGAAGTCAAACCGCCCCCAATCGTTGTTCGTGGGGCCTTCGACAACCACAAGCGGATGACCGATTACTTAAAAATCAACCTGAAATGCAAATTCCACTGGAAACAAGCAATCAATACGACAATTTTATATACTATAACGTTAGAAGACTGGCACACATCCATGGAAACTTTTAAGCAAGGCAATCTAGTATATCATACATTCACCCCAAAAAGAGCCATGTAGGTAAGACCCATGCATTCGTCCTGCATCAAGACCGAATAAGTACTGAAGATATTAACCGAATTGGAACAAGGCTGCATACCAGTTGAAGATAACAGCAATATACAAGATGAGTGGTACAAAATACAAAATACAAAATACAGTTATATGGTAATAACCGACAATACTGTAACACATCTACAAAAAAACAGTGAAGATCATCAAGTACAATGCCGTCCGATGGGAGCGCCGCTCCGTATAAATAACAAAATCATTATCCAGGGCAGGACGGTGATAGTATATATTTTAAAATTCTAAAATTATAGTGTGGTCATAAGCACACACCCAATTTTTTTTGGTTTGCTAACAGCTTCATTGCAATCTACAACAATTTAAATCCTGGAATGAACTTCAATCTTCGGTGTAGATAATGTCGGTTTGTGTTTGATTGAGCATTTTAAGGATTCAGCGATATATTGCATTGCACCTAATAAATTGTTAGTTGTCGAACGTCTCCTTCATGGAACTCTGATGCTGATGTTTTTTGACGCCATTGAAAATAAAATCTTGTACCACCATTTCTAAAACGTTGGATAAGTTGCAAATCGGGAACATAGAATAGAAGTTGCCTGTCTCTGAATATCCTCGAGTAAAAGTTTAACTAAAAGTACAACAGAAAGTAGAGATTTTTAGGAACTTGTAGAATACAAACAGTACTTCAGAAAGTTACAAGCTGTACGAGGAGAAACGACCGAATAAAATAAAATCTGCGGACAAAGTACAATCGGATGCAATAGAGATCACAGTGCGGCTTATAGTAAACGTGATAAAGTGCCTTGCTATTGTGTATTTCCTTGCCCTTACAGGCGCACGGGTAGTGGTTTGGAAGTTAGAATTTATTTCAAGGACAATAAATCTTTAACCCAAGGGTCTCTCAAGGGCCAACCTGCTCATTCATTTAGCGAAAACTGTTACATATGACTTGGCATATCGCTGAAAGTTTTTAGTTTCCCACTGGGATATTCATTAACTTAGTCGGTTGTAAGAAGTAATAGCCCCAGGTTAATAACGACTAGTTTCCAGAAAAGAGTCAGAAACGTATGCTTAATTATTGAACGAATAGTTAGGTTGAAGTTTGTTTTTTGAGTGGACATTATCACTAATGTAAACGTTTCTTAATTTTTTACGTACTGCTACAAACTAGGGAAACCCATTATATATATTATTAAACTGATTGATAATGAATTAAATCTGTTCAAGATTAATAGGTAACAAATAACAGTGAACATATCAAATTACTGAATGCGATATTTGTTTGCCGGATATTTAAATACTCGCGTTATTAAGAACTGTTCAGTAGATAGTTGTAAACTAGTTAAATTATAAAATGTGTAATATTCTATAGGATACTCTTTGCTTAGTCGGGTGTTTCATATGCAGCATTTGGTGGATATATTTTTGTGACAGCAGCGAAGAGTATAGTAATAAAATGTAAAAGTAAAATAGAAAAAAATATGCGGTACTGGCAAGGTTTGAACCTGGTACCCATTCATCCATCGACTATGCATCCCGAACATTACTGCTGTGCTATAAGGACAATGACAGATTATTTACTTCTGAATGAGAGAGGTATCATAAATACTGAAAATTAAGGAAGGCTATTTATTGACTAAATGGAAAAATTGGAGGGGCGCCTTAGAGCCGCTGCCATGAATATTGGCTTTGACAAAAAAGTAATTGTCAAAATTCCCGAGACAACGATTTTGAGTTGATTCCTTACTATAAAAGGAAAAATGTCCGCCATATTGGAGCCGCCATCTTAAATATTGATTATAATGAAAAAATCGTTATCAGCGACCCCAAAGTTCTCGAGATACCTTGAATATTCTGAATGGAAAATGCCCACCATCTTCACACCGTCATATTGAATTTTTATTTTGATAAAAAAATCGTGTTCACCGATCCCAAAATTCCCCAGACAGCGATTTTGACTCGATACCGACAATAAATGCCAAAAATGTCTGCTACCTTGAATATGTACTTTGACAAAACATGCGTAACCCCAAAATTCCAGGACACCGATTCTGAGTCGATTCTCACCATAAATGCGAAAAATCCGCCATCTTCAAGCCGCAATCTCGAATATTGATTTAGATATATATATATATATATATATATATATATATATATATATATATATATATATATATATATATATATATATATATATATATATATATTAATAGCAAAAATGTCTGCCATGTTAAACATTTATTTTGACAAAAAATACTTGATCTGTTACCTCAAACAGTCCGAGGTATAGATTTTGAATCGTTTCGAACCATAAAGGCAATATTCATCCGCCATTTTGAAAACTCATCAGTACTTTGCAGCAACTTTATAGGCGAAACCCGCATCGGCATATGAGGCTTCCCAAAATGTATTATAAAAAATAGAAAATTAGGTGACGAATTATTTTTAAAAACATGCAATACATGTAAAATAAATGAACGAAATGTTCATTTGTTGCCAACATGTATTGGCAGGGATCGAACCCGGACGCTTTCTCTCGGGGGTCTCTCAATTCAGTTCAGTTTAAAAGACTTTATTTTAAGCTCAATAACACAGGAAAGTGCGTACAAGGATAATAAATAACATGCCCGGGACCGGCCAAATAACCACGCGCGACAAGCGTCGTGGCAATTGAAAGGTTAGGCACACTCTGAGATGTTAAACTAGAAATTAAAGACGAAGTAAGTAGACAGCTCCTTACGCTTAGGGGCGTGTTAGTTTCTAGCAATGCATATTAAGTTATTGTTATTGCAATGTTGTTAAATTAAGTAGTCTCTAGCAATGCATATAAAATAGTTGAATTTCGTGGAATTTGGAGACAAAAAGACTAGAAAGAACAGATAAACAAACAGAAAGGATATATTGGTCAAGTTAAATTAGTTTAAAGGAGATATAAAATTTTAAAATTATGGTTAAAATCTGTGGAAATAGGTTACTACCCCAAATCCACCCCCAAAGGTACAATTTTTGTTTTTTTTCGATTTTCTCAAAAATGTTAAAATTTTCGACAAAACTCAAGATATATTTTTCATAGAGCATAAAATTCCCCATTCCTATGGTATAAGGTACCTAAGCCAATTATTACCATTGTCTCTGGTAGCTGCTGTTTTTGAATTCGCCCCATATTTCTACATTGTATAATTTGCAAAGATTACTACAGTTTTAGTAGGTACAAATGAATTTGAATTGTCGACATGATTACTGGTAACGTGTAATATCTGAAGTTAAATAAAACTATTTTATTAAACTAATTTAAATAAAATTGTTGAAGTTGGTATACAGATTACCAGTTTTAGTCATATTAGTGACAAATTTTAGCCAGTATATGGCTATAACTAGAAAATATAAATCTACTATTTTTGCGTACCTACCCAGTGAGCAAAATAAGGTCTTATTTAAGGAATTATTACGTAATTGTATTAGATCTATGTGCCTAACTGCACGCAAATGTGTGGAAACTGTAACTTCTATGTGTCTATTACATGTGGGAACTGAAGCACCGTGGCACAACACATTTAGGGACAAATTTGGGAAGAGTTACGAAACTTGTGCCTTTACCTGTCAATTCTTTAATGACACCATTGCGGAATTACGGTCGACACCATTGCGGAATTACGTCTGTCTTAAATTCGTGTTTATAACTGCCAAAAATCCCGTTAAATCATTATTATAAAAAGATGATGTGAACTGCTACACACAAATTAGGAATTATTTTATCTTTTTTATATTTATTGTATATAAATATAAAATAAAAATATAAAATAACATTTCAACCAAACAAGAGTCAATTTTCTCTTGCGAAGATATATTTTTCGTGTAATTTTTCAATGTACTAGCAACAGCAAAAGGGGCAATCATAGAAAAATACAAATAATATTTTACAATATTATTATAATACAAATATTTTTCAAAAAATAATGATAATAATAATTTAATAATAATAATGTTTTCGAATTTTGACCAAAAAATTATTTAATAAGTAACTTTTACAATTGTTCATTCAAGATTAATGAAATGGGTGCTTTATTTTTACACAAATAGTCGTTTTTATGTTTGTTTACAAAAGTCAAACAAGAAACAATAATGGAAAACATGGCAGCTACACACAAAATTCCCTATTTTTGTCAAAAGACGCAACTTAGGTAATGTGTTACACACTTCCTCCTTGTGTGTCACACAATTCCTAATTTTCGTTACTGTTAACACAAATAGGGAATCATGTAACAAAATTCCGTGTTTGTGTGTCGCGAAGTTAAAAGGGTACACGCTTTCGAAACCGTACCTATTTTGTGACAGGTCTTGACACGTTTTAAGTATATGTGTAAAGTTGCGTATACATTCAACAAGTTCCTGCTATACATTTAGATGCGTTTGTTACATTAAAAAAATGTTTAATTTATTATCAACATTAGAAAAAAACCGTTTGATGTTTGTTGTTGTACCCGAAAAGTAGGTTACCAATACGACACATTGTTTTGGCCAAAGCACCTGTTACGCTGGGAGGTGGAAAAGCTTAGGGCGGACCCAGATTCGTCTAGAGATACAAATTGTGGGTCTCCCAGAAGTGTTGTGTTAAATTAAAAAATATTAAAACGTTTGAAAATGGACTTATATAAATGGAAAATATATATATGGAAATATATATGGAAAATGGACGACATATTCGAGATATCGTCGCCGTGGATGTGAAGGGTCCTAACCCACAAAAACAGGAAAATGGAGTTAGGGCCATTTTTAAGATAAAAATAAGTTAATTTATCATTTGTGAAAAGTTCTATGACATAAATTTATAAGAACATCGTTTTTGAGAAATATGCTTTTAGTTATATCCCACATCTTAATAAGGTGAATGGTTCTATGTCAAATAGAACCATTCATTACCCAGGGTAACAATAAATTGTGAAGAGACCTAACCCGTAATATTAAAATTGCGCGGCATTTTTGTCCTATTATTTACGTTTCTAAACTGTTCAGTCAGTTGTTTTTAAAAAGTGATAGAGCACGTGACGATTTTATAAGTTTTCAATGGCATGGCTAATTTAACAAGAGGGAAGAAAATGGTTCTATTGGCTGTTAACCAAAATATATTATCTACTGCAGCTTTGGGTACGTATTATTGTAATTATAATAATAAATTATAGTACATAGCACTCTTTAGTCGGTTAACATAACCTAATTCATTTTCAAAATTATTACAATCTTGTCTCTATAATATAACATAATAAGTATAGTAATAAATAGTATGTAT
>CAXKVY010003398.1:0-21111 GCA_964058915.1 Tetropium fuscum | reverse complement strand
CACTTCTAAATGTAAATGACACTGACTATATAATAAATAATGAAGATTATTTTCTGCAATGTCTGCTAGTTAATTTTCTTCTAAAACTACCCAGTGCTATTATGTCAGAAAGTTATCAAAATTTACTCCCAATATTAATGCAACTTTGTTCATTAAAAACATCGGTGTCTCATGAATAAATTTTAAAACACCTCTAGACAGAACTTATAGACTTTTTTGGCTGGTACCTATGCTTTTGACTCTTGCTTCAAATAAGTACCTAATTAGCGATGTTAATATTCTTATTTATATACCATGATACTTAAATAAATATAGCAAAGAAAGTCTTGATATGATTAGTAGAAAAAAATGGTGTAGTTCGTTCTATAAGCTTAAAACAAAAAGCTTCATATCCAAGATCAGAGGGCACCATTTTTTTTTGTTTTCTTAGAATCATTTCTCGAAGGAAATTTGGAACTTAAATGTTTACCATAAAAGGAAAATTATACCTACAAAATATGGTAAAAAGTCTTGATATAATTGGTAGACAAAAAAATAGGTGTAGTTTGTTCTATAAACTTCGGTAACCAAAGCTGCGTCCCCAAGCTCTCTGTGATATAATACAAGGCATTTATTTTTTTTTGTTTTAGAATTATATTGTTGTTACGGAATCGTCAGAAGTGATTGTGAACGATATATTCAAAAATCCCTAGATCTAGGGAAAAACTGCACAATCTGGCAACACCGCACCCGACGATGTGGCAACATCACATCTGGGGGTGCCAAATACAACCCCCCAAGGGCGAAATCTCAACCCTCTAGGACTTCAAATAACCGAGAAACACCCCTGGCCCCATTTAGAATAGTTGCGGTATAAGAACATGTGGACTACCCCCTGTAGAACTCTTCGAGATGCCTTATATATAATCTAGAATGGGATGGAATAATTGAGAACAACCTAGAATAGGATGGAATATTCGAACAGCTTCTAGAACTTTCCAGAAGCGTGAAAATAGTATATTCGGGTCAGCCGATCGCGACATTAGTCAGTCTAGTTTAAACGCTGAGTGCACCGATTATACGATATGTTGGGCTTAGTTAAGTCGACTTAAATAATTAGATCGGGATTACTTTTATTACAAATGCAACGTTAAACATTCATAGTGTCCAGTTAAAATGTGGCACCGTTGCATTTTAAGTCGAACGTCTAGTGGCTTTTGGGTTATTCTGTTACAAATTTGAAATTTGGCATGAAAACAATTTGAAATTGAAAATTCGTAGGTATCTAGGTATTTAATTTTGTATCAATAACTTATCTCTGTATGGTCGAGGATCAATATAAATATATATTATATAAAGGTACAACTTTAATAGATATTAAAGTTGTACCTACCATACCTAACATATCTACCTATACTGTATCCAACGAGAGAATGGACTTGCACTCGAGCGAAAATTCGTCTGTTTTGGTCAGATCTCCGCCCCTTAGAACATTAGTTCAACGCCCTCAACGTCTTAATTGGCTCAGCAGGTAGCCAGGGCCGGCGCCTGGGTCCGATACCTACCTGGTACCTAATTATATAAAGTACCTACTACTGCCTACCTATTCACAGTTTGTATTTGTAGTCTCGCAAGTACGGTTATTTTAGTTCTGCGGTCCTGCGTAGCTCGTTACAGAGCCCCTCCTCTTTAGTCGCCGATGCGCAAAGCAAGTCCATTCTCTCGTTGGATAGAGTATAGATAGGTAGATATGTTTATCTAACAAATGATGGCAGATGAAAATAAGAAGCGAACTCGCTATTCTAACTTTACCCCTGGAACAAAAAGAATACTTAACTGCAGAAAAAACACAGAATTCAAAATAAAAAGACTAATGGGATTATATCTGAGGAGACTATTATGGCGTGGGTACAAATCGTAACAGCTAGTTTTTTATGTGGTCTCCAAATCTAGTAAAAAGTAGTTTTAACTTTAAACTCCGTCTTGAGCCCCCGAAATTGGCGACTTTAATTAAAGCCAGTCTTGTGACATTAATCCGGGCTTTAATACACGGTGCAACATAAATGTGTCAAAATAAATCAGTCTTACATATAACTCAGGTGCACTTGGCCATCAGAGACAAGGTCAAGTAAGGACGAACTCAGTGGCGTAACAATATCATAAATTTTTTATCATAAAAGGATACAAACAAGTTTTTGCAGAAATTATATTTATTTCTTCCTTCAAATATGAATGAAAAGTTATTATAGCGTTTCGATAACTTTAACATGTTTTGATTAATTGGATATTTATTTTTATTAATAAAAAAAAGTACCTAGTTATTAGAAAGTAAAAAAGTAAGTAGTAATATTTTAAATATTGCTAATGAGATACAAAAGTACAACTTCACGAGTCACTTCATCAGACTAGACACAATGGTGGTCTTAATAGCACTGATGTGTTAATGTACACATACGACAACATTGTATGTTATAGTTAGGTAGGTATATAAATATAATTTAATATACCTAGTATAAGTAATGTAAGAAACATAATTTACGTAAATATAGGAAGCGCAAAATTTAAATTATATATAATTATTACAAATAATACATACATTGTTTTAGTAATAGTATATTCACGAAATAGATAAAACAGAAAATTTATTATTAGGATCAAAAATGAATTCTTCTTCCGACAAGTCCTCCTTATTTTCTTCTACATATGCTTCGCGTTTCTTTTTTTTCCTTCTTCTTCTTTGAACTACTGCGCTACTAGGATTAGAAGTGCAATATTGTCTTAATTTATGGATTATTTTCATAAGGCTATTAAGAATTGAAGGAGAGTTTTTTAATAAAATACCAATATAGTCATCCAGTTGAACCCTCTTCATAAGATTTGATGTCGCATTATATATAAATGTACCATTATAAAAATCAGAAATAATTACATCGGCATAGGGAAGATCTAAAAGACTATTTAAATATTTTACATGCAAGAAACAACTTTGAAACTGTGCCATAGAATGAACTAAATTCCTATCAAAATTTCGATTGTTAGTTCTCATTTTTTCATTTAGATGAAAATATGACATTAAATTTTTTAAACAAATTAAGGAATCATTATGTGTGATACCTTCCAATGTACCTGCTATAGTACTTGTCAAATTATTATCTATATTATTTTTATTGCTTAAATTTTCTATAATTTCCTTTCCAAATTTTTTTTCAAATGTTTTGTGAGTACGGCAAATGCCTAGGTGCCTATCTATATAGCTTAAAAATATTTTGCATAGGATCAATGAATAAACAAGTGGCCATGTCAGCACTGATTTATCAAGAAGATATTTTATCGTTATAATCAATATATGCCAACCTTCTGGAAATAAATTCATACAGTTTAAAACAAAAGGTTCATCTATTTTAAGTACATTTAACAAAATAGTTTTCCTGTGTTCTATGTCCATATCTTGAATTTCTATAAAAGTAGGTACCTCAATATCACAGAAAGGTAAAGAATGCTTCTTTATGTGACCATGTTCATCTCTTGCAATGCAAACCAAGTTGTAGTTTGCTTTTGTTAAAATTTTATGAATTGCACTAATTATTTCTACACTAACAGCATGAGAATATTCTAAAGAATAATTTTCAACTTGTGGTATGCAATAATATTTATTTTGTAGCAACATGTCCATGAAACTAGAAGGGTATAAACAGTTTCTAAAATTTTCAAGAAATGTGATGGGAATAACCATTTCTTTTTTACTAGAATCTGGTTCTACCTTGTCTTCAACTTCTTCTTCACTATTAGAGGTTTCTTCATCTGAACTAATTTGCTCATCATTGAAATTGCTTTCGGTAATACTTTCCACACGAAGGGCACTCATTTTGTCTATAGAAATATCCATATAATGGTCTAGATGAGGAGGCGTGATTTCTAAATACTTAAGGTAGGCACTGTTAACACAATTATATCCTTTGAGAGCATTTAATATTTTCTCAGCAATTAATTTCCTCCTCTTAGACTTATATCTGCTTAAAACTTTTTTTAACGCTGATTCAGGAGATTCATTACGGAGCCAAATTATAAGTGATTTGATTTTTCTCTGTTGCTCATTTTGATTACCATGGGTATTCTGCAATTTTATATGTTGATAGAATAAAGAAAACACACTTTGTTTTATATAGTCATTTCCCAAGAGAACAGCCAGTATGGGTAAATTACTTTTATCCATACCTCCAAAGAAACTTAGAAACTTATCTACTTTATATAGCTTACAGGAAACGTAGCTATAAGTTTTCTTTATATGCATATTTTTCTTCTTGCGTACACACATTTCAAAGGTAGAAAAGGGGATGTATGCAACATCGAATATAAAAAAGTCTGAATCATAGCTCAAGACTGGACAATTCAGTGTTCTTGCTATACAAGCAGTCTCTGTATCCCCCTCAAAATCGCACCGGACACATTTGATATTTAATTTACGAACAATATCTAGAAACGTCTCTCTTAAAAATAATGGAAAAACTGATATGCTGCCTTCAGTAACACTATTAAGCTGATTTGCTGATTTTATTTTATTTTTCATTCTGCTTATTACCGTTGCTATCTTACGAGTTTCATAACCACCATCAAATACAACATATGGTGTTATACCACAGTCTGAGAGCATTTGAAAGAAATCAGTTATCGAATTGGCAAATTTATCATAATCACCACCAAAACAGTCGTTGCACTTGCAGTGCCATTTGTACAGTTGACATGTAATAGCATTTCCATCAATGACAATATTTGTATCATGAAGTTCATAATTTTCCAAATATAAGTGGGACCTGTTTTGTATAAAAGTAGTTAGACCACGTATACCCATTATCTGATTGCAACAAAACCAGAAACACGTAATAAATTAAAAAATAACCTGAGAGCACTACTAAGAAAAAGATTAGTGCTAATCTTTGGTTATGTTTAAACAAAAACCATAGCACAGAAGTAGATCGTTGAGGCTGCATAGCACAGAACATAGGTTAATATATATATATATATATATATATATATATATATATATATATATATATATATATATATATATATATATATATATATATATATATATATATATATATATATATATATATACATATATATATAGAGAAGAGAGAAGTTCTCTCTTCTGTGACACAGAACACAACACAGAGTATACTAATCATGATATTAATCTATGGTGATATGTGAGAATGTGAGTCGTGAGTCATTTCAATTTTCAGTTCAGGAATCAAAATATTTATTCAAAATCGTATTCAATTTTAATTTTTTTATCCATATACAAAAATATGAAGCAAATTACTTTCTCTATGTAATACCTAGATATACTTTTCTGGGTTTAAAATTCTTTATATACTTACCTACATAGCCCTAGATATTTTACCCTGAAGCAAAATAGCAAAAATGTTTGGATATAATTAACCTAACAATCGTGATGGGTATGGGTATAGAAACAAAAATTGCTTTAGAAAGCTTTTCAATATCCTTCTTATTATTTTTATTAGTAGGTGTTGTAAATGCTTATTTTATCCCATATTTTACCAGTGTTTTAATAGCGACCAGTATTATATTTTCTTCCAGCGGTATAATATTGGCTATTTTCATAAAATTACTCTTCCAAAGTAGTTCGTTTCCGGTAAGTAATTAGGTATATAATATAGGTATAATAAGTATATATCTAAAAACTATACTAAGAAGGTTTTTGTACTTTTTTTATAAACAATGCACGTATTTGTTGTAGGTTGCTATTCGTGCTTCCTTCTTGGGTATTATATTTGCCTTAGGAATATATATTAAAGCAACTACGCCTCCACATATACAAATATTTGGTGTGTATTTATGTGTTATGGCATTTTTCCATATAAGCGAATTTGTTGTGATATCAGTAATACAGTCAACACCAGTATCTACTGATTCTTTTCTGTTAAATCATAGCCCACAGTATACTGTTGCTGCTATAGCTTCATGGCTGGAATTCTTAATTGAAGGTTACCTCTTTCCGGGTACTAAAATGCTTTTGAACTAGAAAAAAGAAAATACTATATTTTTATTTTATTTTTAGGGATGAAACAAATATATTGGCTTTCAAATCTTGGTTTGGGTGTTTGTATTTTTGGGGATCTGTTAAGAAAATTCTCAATGTTGACTGCAGGGTCAAGTTTTAACCATTTGGTAAGTAGATATAACTCGGTTATGGAAGTAAATGACTCATAACCGATGTCATCGTCTTTTGCCATTTTAACAAAGCCGCTGTCGGCGTCTTGTTCATTGAAACACTATCTGAGTCACTCTTCCAATACTGAGTATAGGTTTTTACATAATGGATGTTTAGTGTATTTAAAATAAGAACTAGTTCAGGGATGAAAAATCTGGACATGCATATATAGTAATCAACCAACGATATTATGGAGGTATAATCTTTCAGGTGGCATTGCAATGCAGTCAAATAATTATCATTATATTATACCATTAGTAGGTATACATAAAATATTAATATAATCTGGACATGTAGGTAGTAAAAAATAATATAGTAGGTTGTTTAGTAATACTAGACTGTAAAAAAAATAAACGTCGTCTTTAGTGGTACCTAATGAATGAAACATTAGTGGTACCTAATGAAGTGACACGGCCTCATTGCATGCCAGGGCAGAGAACTTACGATCAATGAGATGCGATAGCTTTATCGGATCCTTTAATATTTCGTGTACCTTTTTCACCCGTCTGATTTGAATGATACACAAATAAATACACTGAGAAAGTAGACGAAATTCTATGGACACTGAAAAAAGGTCATGGAATATTGGTCATATAGTAGTGCTAAAGAATTATGCGAAACAAATTGTAATATTTCTCCACGTTAATTTTTTAAACTAATATGTATTAATTACATACAGGAATTTAATTTTTATATACTTACCGGATCAATGACTTGAAAATAGTAAACTTTCTACTTAAAACCAATGTCGATTTTTTAAGTTATTTATTAGCATATATACCCACATTGCAATACTTTATATAACATAGGACAATATTTATTTGAAACAATATTTATATATTTGAATGTAATAATGTAAATGGATTTATTTGCCAATAACGTTTTTCTGACACTTCCTTTTGAAATATGCTCAATATTGGTGGTGATTAATATAATAGACGTATCGGTAAAAATGTAATAAATGTTTATTTGGTACTGATTTGTAAACATAAACAATTTAATAAAACACCATATTATTCAAGAAAGTTTATTTTTACAAGCTACTAACTTATAAAATTTTCACTATTTACATTTTTTTCTGCCAGTTTTCAAAGTCGCTATATTCTATATTCACGCCCGTACCTTGAAGATGAATTTTCTGACAATAAACTTGAAGCTACACTGGGGGCTTCCTTAATAATTGCTTTGGGCACATTACTTTTCACTTATAATATCAGAAGAGCTTAAATTATTTCCGGAAATTTTTTTGAGGTCACAAATATTTTGAAAATTATATAATTTTCTTATAATCTTCTTGCCCGAAAAAAAAATTTCCAGGAATAATTTACGTTTGTGTGGTATTCGGTAAGAAAATTTCGCACCCCAAGTATAAATCAAACTTGACATTTAACTATGGTGTAATTTGTTTTTTATGTTAAATTAAACTTTATAGAGAATAATAAATAAAAATATTATTTCCTAGATATGTCATACTAATAACAAGCACATTATTTAGTGGTTGTAAAGAAAATAGATAAGATGGCAATGTGTAGATCATTTAATATATGTTTACCTTCTCAACTGTCAAAAAATTTCCACTTATTTGTCACCTTGTGTCGAAAAAATTTCCAGAAATTTTTCAGGTTGCCATGGTAAAGAGTCAAAATAAAGCATCTTATTGGTTAACTGTTAACTTAGCACATATTATTTAATCAGTAATGTTTTCGTAACTGAAAGTTTCATGGGTCACAGGTCTTGATTTAAGGGTGGAATAAGAATTTGATGGTAAGTTGTATAAGTAAAATTATTATTTCTTCCATTTGTGCGCCACTGACGGGTTGTCAATTGAATTTTTTCAATAATAATTATTAGTTACTGTTACAGTTACTTACCTAAGAAGTTGCATGGACACAGGTGTTGATTTCAGGGTGGAATCAGGATTTGAACGCTTGGAGTTATATGGCTTGAATTATTATTTTATCCATTTGCATGCCACTGAAGGGTTGTAAATTGATTTTTTTGGTGGATGTTGTAACTGAAAGCATTACTGTTTAAATAATGTGTGCTAAGTTAACAGTTGTAGCAAGGATTAATTAAGTTATATTACTCAAAACTTTAAGCAACAAAAATTAACCATGAAGTTACATAATTCGTTGCTAACTTCACACCAATTCCAAAGCTTATGACAAATTATTGAGGATTTTTTTTAATCGAAAGTTAAACATCTATCTGATATATTTACAAATGAATAACAAATAAAATATTTAACAATACACGCAAGGTTTTTATTAGCCTCAGAAGGCAACAGGCTCGTCTACAACTCACCAGTCATATCCTTCTGTCCCCAGTAGAAACTGTCTTACCATTCTAGTAGTTATATACAATTATCATTCTAGCCTGTTATGAACATTTTTATCCAGAGGGGGTGATTATCGTTAAACAGTATTTACAGTTTAGGATAGCATAAAAATATTTTATCTGCTTATGCTGATCCCTATCCATACTTACTTATACCAATACTCGAAAAACGTGTAATCACAGTGACAGTTGTTTGATTTTTCTTTTTATAAATTTGTAAATGCTGTAAGGTCATCATTTGAATTATTGTTATCTTATAGATACAGCATGAATTGCATACGGGAAGTTATTATATTTACAAACCGAGATCTTGGCCAGTGATGCAGTGCAGTGCGGCAATTCGTGCGGGAAAATGCCCATGCATTTATTTCTTTATTTTTACAATTTTTTGGCATTATAAATATGGTGCCAAAAATGAACTACATTCTATTGCCAGATATTTCTTGCTTCTCTATGATTTTTATATTTTTTCTATGAATGTATTATTTTTGTCACTGTATATTATGAAATGCCTATATTAGTCCCTATTTAGCAATAGACTGCCTGTCGGGCTCTATAATGAATAAATACAAAAATTATTTCCATTCTTTAAGGTACAATGTGAAAAATCCAAAGATCATGTTTTAATTACCCATGGAGTGTATAGTTTGTTCCGACATCCAAGCTATGTTGGTTGGTTTTATTGGGCAGTAGGAACTCAGGTATTATAAAATTCAAACTATTAATTTATAAAAATATATTTATATTTGTTGTTAAGATTACAAAAATATATCTTATTTATTTTATAGATTATTCTACTGAATCCTTTATGTGTACCAGCATATGCAGTAGCAAGTTGGTTGTTCTTTAAAATGCGAATATATGTAGAGGAAATAACCTTATTAAATTTTTTTGGCCAAAATTATTGCAACTATAAGCAGAAGGTTGGGACTGGCCTACCTTTTATTGATGGCTATAAGATATAAAACTGCTCATATCTTCCAGGGATTGTAACTGCGATGATATATATATATATATATATATATATATATATATATATATATATATATATATATATATATATATATATATATAAATATATATATATATATATATATATATATATATATATATATATATATATATATATATATATAAATATAATATATATATATATATATATATATATATATATATATATATATATATATATATATATATATATATATATATATATATATATATATATATATAGTGGGTGTGTGTGTATGTGTGTATATAATAAAATTATTTCCTAAGCATCCAGCGGAATCTTGGAATTTAAAGAATAAAGAATAAGACTTTTAATTCAGGCGTTATTTTTAAATTTTAATTTTTTACAAATAGTTTTTCAATAATAAGAGTACATTTATTACTATAAATAGAAATATTTTTACGTTTACAGATATAGTACCTATACTTTTGTTAATTAAAATTAAAAATATCAGATTTAAAAACTATCTAGGCCATGTTGTCTTAACTTTGTTGGTAAATAATAACCTGAATATTCATAATCCATGAGTTGTTAATATTGCTGATTGTAAATCTCAATTTACTTTTTAATGTAGCCATATTAACATTAATGTAGTTAATTATAGATACACTTACATAGTAGAAAACATTGTTAAAATTATCTGTCCATTATTTTCATAATACCATGTATTTGTATAAATTACACACGTATAGCAACTTTCATTTAAATATTAGACAAATGTTCGGCCAATACTATGCAGTTGTCAATGATCCATTTTCAATCTAGAATTCCAGTTTAGTAGCTTGATTTTAAATAATGTATTGTAAGTAGATACGTATTTAAAGACGTACAACAATTTTCAAAATTTTCCAGCTGCCTTTAAGTTTTATTCTTTCTTCTTTGAAGTTCTTTGCTTATTTCTCAGATGAATAACCCAAGGAAAAAACTGTCACCATAAACAACTCTTCTTTTTATATACTTACTTTATTTATTGTAAATGTATATTTCTTTAAATATGAATAAAATATTTATTTTGCGATTGCTGATGTTTTAAAAACCATGGTAAAATGGACCCTATCCCCTATTTAGTTAAGAAAACTGCGATGTTACCTCTGTTTTGTTTAGAGGAGAAACCAATTTTTTAACAGCAAGTGTGTAGGGTATAAGCAGGAACCAGGAAAGGCGGTGTACGGAGTGGTTGAGATAAGTCAGGATGGAGTTGAGGCGTGTGAGGTAAAGGGTGGGGACGAGGAATTGCGTATCAGGAGGTAGGTAGTTGTACTCTGGTGTGTGCTAGTGTTTGAATTCAAATTTTCCAGGTCAGTAAATATACGTAATTTGTAATGTTTATTATAAAATTTGTTATCTCGAGAATTAATGTCATCATTTTATTAAAATTGTCCGTATTATGTTTTTCTTGTGAACTATGGATAATTATAATACGTTATGCACAAACTATGAACATTTTACTTGTTTATTTAGTGTGTTCAGCTCATTCTGTTTTAAGATTATTTTATTTCGTCTTATTCAGTTTGATCTATTTGAATAATGTTGTTGACCTTTTTGTTCCATTCATGGCTACAAGTAGGTTTTTCATACTTGTGTGTTTTGCTTATAACAGTGACTTAATTGCTTCTTATTGTATGAGATGATGAATGTTTGTGCCTTGTTGAATTTATTAACACTTTTCCCCATGCCTGGTCAAACACGCCCGTTGCCTCCCGTATGGGACCTTCGTTTTTGCACCAAAACCTATCAACTGCTAGCTGAGTTGCCTCCCGTATGGGACCTCAGTACCTTCTTACGATCTCTGATTATTATGTTTAACCGACCCGGGTTGCTTACATTACAATGGATTCAACTTCAATCAAGCATATTTCAGATAATACAAAATTTTATTTCATATAAATATGTTAGTTTACAATATAATCATAATTACATAAATATAATATTATTGGCAAGATAATAAATAAAAAAGAATTCGAAAACTTAATAACAACAGTAAAAAGAATTTTTTGTATTACACTTGAGTCACTTCACCGTCCTGTTGTAAAATCCACTGAGCAGCTTTGGTAATGTCCCACATCGAGTTTTCTAAAGCATTAGAACAAGCGCTTAAATCAGCACTTACAACATTTTGAAGTTTCAAAATTTTTATTGCTTTCATTACATCCCAATCTGATTGGTCAAGTGCTTGAAGGCATTTCTCAGTTGTTACCTGTTGAAAGAAAAAAATATTTGCTTATATTTCAGGAAATTGAATAGGTATATATATGTATGTCTACCAATCTTAACTTTTTTATTTTTAGTGAAAATTTTACATGTATGCCTATGTAGAGTATTTGTAATTTATATAATATTTCTCTGCATATAAACCGTCATATACACCTATGAATACATAGGGTAGGTCTCAGAAAGTAATATTTTTTTCTGTATTTGAATAATTTTTCCATTCATAGTAATATAATTTATAATTAATTATATAATTAATAAATTATATAATAATTATAAATTAATAATATAATTTATGTATCAAAACCTTGTACAGTCGCCGCCTACCAAAAGTGCACGACTTTCCGTTGCCACAGTAATTTTTCTCATTTTTCGTCAATGTAAATCAGGTTTGGTTCTAAAATTGTTCAGTGACGTGCAATAAGTAAATTGATAATTTGTTTATTGGGCAAAAGTTTGGTAAATAAAAATATTACAAAAAATTAATATTTTATAGCAGAACCGTTAGCCACTAAGACACTTTCCAATCGCCTTGGCATCGACATAATTAATGACCTCATATTGTAACTATCCACAAGTTCTTCCCAAGCATCTCCAGCTACTTCCCAAAGCTAATTAGGGTTTTGAGGTCTGAAACGTTGTTTTTAATGTGTTTAGTTATGTAAACCCAAACGTTTTCGACAGGATTCAAGTCTGGACTTATAATAAAAGGCTGAGGTAAAAGCTTGCGGGCCAAGGTAAAATATTAATATTATTATGACCCATCCAATCTATTCTATTAACAAAAATTGTAAATAAGTCCTAAAAGTATCATAAAAAAATTGTTCACCTGCTGAAAGATAAAATTCCCAGGAAAAATTTGTGTTACCGATGCTAACATTTTCTAAAATATTTAAATCCATGCCGAAACGTTTATTGAAATGCGGCCACTGACATTGATGGACCTTGTATAATTTTCCTAGTATTTACGGGTCTATAAACACGGAGCCCTCCACTGTGACAAGATTGAAATGTTTCTTCATCAGAAAAAACCACATTATTCCGAAATTCAATGTTATTGTCTATCAAGTTATTTGCAAACTCCATCCTTCTTTGCTTGTGCTCGTTTGAAAGAAAAGTTTTAGGGGCAGCAGCACAGTTCTTTAAATGAGACTGTTTTAACCGTTTTTGCACAGTCCTGACAGACCCCGGAAACAATGTTTCTTCTCATGCATTAGCAGCTGTTTCGAAAGGATGTTGTTGAAAATATCAGAGCGTTATCTTGAATTTCATTGGAAACTTTACCAACTCCTATTTTTGCTGCCCTTTGTATGCTATGTTCCTGGTCCCATGTCTTTTTAATTTTAAATATGCAGCTTTTGCTACCATTCAAAGCTGTGACTACTTCAGCCAGGGCACAATTTTCTTCAATTTTGGCTATAGCCCTCGCCCTTTGCACATCATTTAAATGCCTTGGCACTTTCTATTAATATTCTGACAAGTTAATTTATTAATAAGACATAATATTCAGAGTTAAATTATTTTGACATATAAATTGACTAATTATGAGATGACTATGATTCAAAGTCAATCAAAGTAGAAAAATATGCCATGCACTTCTGGGAGGCGGCGACTGTACCTAAAGTTAACTGTTTTTGAAATATAGATAACGGATACACATAACAGTTAAGAGGGCAACTTCTTTACACTAGGCGGCACTAGTTTTTCTAAAGCTGTTAATTATGAGAAATACATTTTATAGCTGGTATCATGTTGTAAGAGTCTACAATATGCTGAATTAAATTTGGCAAAATATGTTCGGTAATCAACAAAAAATTATGTGTTTTTTCAGTAAACATTTATAATATCATTATAAAAGACAATTACTTAAAATTTGTGATGGGCATTTACCGTTAATTATAAACATACATTTTTTTACCAGTTAATTAACTCGTCATTTTACTAGTGGTAAAAAAATGTTTTTTTTTGCAAATTTGAAATTGTCAGGTTAGGGAAGCGATCATTCTGATTCATTTTTCATTAGCTAATTCATTACAAAATTTTCCTTTTTTTTTATATATGTGAAATGCCACTTTTGATATGCAGTATGATAGAAGATAGTGTAATGGCTTTTTGTACCACATTTTTAATTACCTGCAAATTTAAGAAATAATTTGTACACTACCAATATCCGTCTCAAAATTATCATTTGACAATAGTAGACAGCACATAATATAAAAACTGGCATTAAAGGTGGAAGTGCGCTCAAATATGTAGGTAAAATTGTTTGTATATCCCAATGGAAAAAGACTGACTTTATTATGTACAGCGGCGATAGCTGAAAGTAAGCAATTTTTTTTACTCCATGTGTTTTTGTGGGCCTTTTCAAGTGAATTTTTTTTATTGCTTTATGTGATGAGACTTGACTTCTGCTGATAAATAATCTAAATTTGACAAGTAAAATTCGTCCACCATGCTAAAATCAACTTTCGGCAGATTTACTGCCACTATTTCCTTTAGAAAATCCTGGCTCCATTTTATTACAACAATGTACATAAACAAAGCAAAACGCAATTCATAGAGGAACGCACAAAACGTAACCACAAAACTAAGTGTAAACAACTACAGCTGTGGGCATGGGCTATTTAGGCGTTCCGACAAGTGACAAATAATGCTGCCAATTTAAATCCAGGCTGTGTGACGACACTCAGTCTCAAGGTCAAATGAGTGTTCACAAATTGCTATAATTAATATTTATTTTTTATTAAACAGATTTATATTCGAAACAAAGTTGCACGAGGTGAATATCTATCAGTTAGCTTTCAAATAAATATATTTGTTTTGAAAATTAAGAATCTAGTGAAAAGGCCCATTGTGGCTTTAAATTTTTTGAAGTAATGTAGATGGGTAGCCTGTGAATTTATTAATTGGATATATCAAAAATGACTTCCTGTTAAATTTATTTCCATTTTATAATTTTAAACCGTGGTGAAGCTTACAATCGTCAATTATTTTAATGCTGGGTAGTCTTTAAGTTCTATTGCCAACCTTTTCCAAGTTAGAAAAAGTTGCATAATATTTAAATTGAAAAGAAAATGGTTTCAAGGTGAGGATTTAGCATACCATTATGGGGGAGGAGCTGCCAGGAGAAAATTTGATTCAAGATGAAAAAATGATAAATCTGTGTTAAGAAGAAATCCCTTTCATACGGCTGCAACAGCTTGTCATGGTATGCAGCTTTCTGCATCCTTGTGGACAGCTAGACGCCGAATTAAACAGAGTAATAACAGTAATTATGCAGCTGCTAAGAAGTCTTGGTTATTTGGCTGCAACAAAGAAGCAAGCCTGCTCTTTGCCAACAATTCTGTTGACAGAGATGATTTCTGGTCTATTCAAATCATGCTAAGATGGTTCACTCCGTGTGTATAGACCAAGAAATTCACGGTACGAAAAACGATATACCAAGCCAGTTGATAGTAGCGGTGGTTAATAATATGTGAGCTAGGATAAGCACGGCCAGTCCAGGCCGTGCTGACATATGGAAGGAAGACCAAATGGCGAACATTATAGACATTTGCTACAAAATATTATGTAACCATCGGTGCAGCAATTGTATCCAGACAATTTTACCTTCGAACAGGACAATAATTGCCCTATTCACAACACAGATTAGTGAGGGACTTGTTCTCCTACAACAACATAGAAGTTTTGCCTTGGCCATCTAGAAGTCTCGATCTCAATTCAATTAAATACATTTGGGGATGATTGGTCACGGAAATTCATATCAGAAATATTCGCCCGCAAAAGAGGGAAGAACTTTTGTTGGCCGTTGAGAAAGCTTTGGAAAATGTGCATACAGATTACTGTCGAATGTTTACTCATTCTACGGCAAGATGGTTGGATCCAGTAATTGCTAGTAATGGATTTAATTTCCTTGTTGACTTAATTTAATCAATAAATACTGTGTTTGCAAAACTATAGTTACCAGACAAAAACTATAGGCATTTAAAGAGACGGTGTTACAGAAAATTGGTTGTTTGGGTGGAAGTAAAATTATTTCGAAGTAAAATTATTTAGTTTGATCTTATGTATCAATAATTTTTTCGAAATTTTGTATGTGCTACGAAATTTCCATCTACTATGGCTCAGTTTCAAAATAAGAATACATTTACTTACATCTTTTCCTAGCACTTTTGACATAATCCTGACTTCATCAGAATCATTACCTCTGGTTCTAGAACTAGGTTTTGTATTGGCAAATTTTAAGAGGTCTTCGCAGCTTACGTGATGACTGTGAATTTTCTCTTCCTCATTTTTCAAACTACTAAAATCACTTGGCCCATCAACAACATCTTGTTCCATATGTATTTCATCAAGGGCATTCAAATTGGATTCTATTTGCTCCTCAAAATGTAGAGATTCTGGGTTTTTTTGTGCAATTTGTGTCATGTTATTAGTGTAAACAGGCTCGGGATATTTTTGAAAAGGATCCCTATTATTGGTTGGCGGAGGCGAAACAGTATTCACTTTATCCAACGTCCTTTGCAAGCTTGTCGGGGGTATTATTAATGGATGTTTTCTTGTGTGTCGTGGTTTAGCGGCAATAATTTTATTACGGTCTCTTGGAGGCAATGGTATTGGGTTTTCATCTTTATGACGCTCCTGTCTATTCAGCATAAACGAGTGAGGTATTGTACTTAGCCTTGGTAAGGTCGCATGTGTCGAAAAGTCTAAACAATACACAAAATTATTATTTTTTCTTTAAAACACAATTTACTTCAGTTTAAATTTGACCATATTAAATTCAAAGGCTTGAGAAAATTCTTTAAAAAATCTAGAAGGTACATAGGATCTTGCACATTACGCTAGAAACATATTTTTAGGTGATTAAGAGTATTAAAAAATAGCTCTTCTACAATGGCCTATTTGACATTACTTTGCGGACTAAGCACTAAATTGTAACTAACTATTTCATGCATTAGATATTAATGGTAACTTAAACTGGTCCTACCTAAGGTGAATACCAATATGGGACCAAAAATTTAAATTCTTGAACACCCATCATCCAAAGTAAAGGTAAATTATACAAGATGGATAACTTTAAAATTACTATCAATATAATGCTATGAACGAAAACAGATTTTCCACCAAACAATATGGCTTAATATGTAATAACATATTCTGTACCTTAATTCTCTGTGTTTACGTCACAGAATCACATGGGCATCAACATTTGAATAGGCATGATTTCATGTCTAAAGTTGGTGAATAACAGATGCAATAAAGTCTAGGATAGACGCTCTGACGATAGATGTATAAATGCATTAGATAAAGGTTGCATTATAATAGCATGATGGTGTAAGACCCACTGTTTACTTCTATACTAAACAAAAAATAATCGAAATAATGCCTAGAATGTTTTCAAATTTCAATGTTTTGCTCAATAGTATGAGAAATTATAATTTATTATAATAAAATTACATACAATTTTTATTAATTAATGCCACCTTTAACATTTTAATGTACTTTTGTTGAGACTTTTATGCTAAATATAGTCATTAGTTAGAGTAGAATAGAATAATAGTTAGTTAATTTATATTAATATGAAATAGTTTAAATACTAAAAATAGGTTTAAAAAAATGTTCCAATTTGGATTAAACAGCTCAAGTATTTCAGCGCGCGCCAATATTCTTGGCTAAAGATGTGCCCTCGATAGGATGGAGCCGAGCGGTATCATCCCTCTTTACCCCTAATAGTATTTCAGCAGGAATATTTTAGATGACACGTGTGGGGCGGAGCCTATTAGAGATAACAACAATGTATCGATATTTCTAAAACATCGATTCTGTTTATCTTATGTTTAATTTAATAAAGAATACCTCGTAGTTTTATTTGTAATATGGATTATATAGTTTATGTTTTGCTGGAAAGAAAAAAATAAAGTTCTTTAGGCCCTGTATCTCAAAACCTATTGGTCGTACAAAACTGCACTTAGTCTCTATCTCTAAATGAAGGAAATTTTATTGGATTGAAAAAAGCTAAGATTAATTTTTTACGTACAGTGCATCTAAAATATATACAAAGTTGACTGACAGCCTAAAGGAACAATCGCTGTTGCCATATGTAATTCTCAAATTTCTCAATATTCAATTAAAATATCAAATTCCACAATGCTATATAAAAGTTGTATGTACTATTTATGAATGTCATAAAAGAATTATTGTGCATACAATAATATTGTATAGGCCAAGATGTTAGCCATTCTTACATTAACTTTGTAAAATATTTTCGTCTACTTGACTATGAAAATTCCGTAAACATTTTAAAAGTTAAAAGCGGCAACGCCGCTCACCTCGTTGCTGACAGGCAAATATCCAAATATATCTCTTCTTAACTTATTGGAAATAATTGCTATCTTTGCTACCTATCTTAAGTGCTATCTTTTTTTATTCGGCACGAAGCAAGTTTCAGAAACTATAATCGAGTCTGGCAGTGGCGGATTGGAAATATGTTTAATGGAAAATATGGAATAATAATAATAAATATGGAAATATGAAAATTATTTTACGAGTATTTTACTGCTTACAGAGATCATACTCATTACGACACGGATGAATTGATGGATATGTGTTCGGATTATACAGAAACATCAAAGGCAAGCATATACACACTTTTAAGAAGAGAAAAGATGCATGGAAGTGTACAGCCACCAAAACCAAAAAAACAGTCCAAATAAGATTGTAGTGAAAGAAGATGCAAAATATGTGATATGTGGAACGGTCCAGGGTTTCTTTACAAAGAACAATTTGCCAACTTTAGATAAGGTGCTGCAAAGTATAAATAAAATGATATTATACCTAAAATATGCAAGGTTGTTAGCCTGGCAAAAACTTTGAAAGGCTAATTTTATGTATGGAAAGGTAGATAGAAAGAGTATTCTCATAGAAAGATATCAAATAGTTGCTTGGGGGATGGGTTTTGTTAATAGTGTAGTGACAGTGGTGAGTTATAGTGATAATAAATTGCAAATAGTGACGAGTGGTAGAAATAGTGATACGGAACTGAAAATATCAAAATGTTTTGAATTATTATAGGTGGTGGTCGTCATACTGATGGTGACACTAAACATAGTGATATTTTTACCCATTTTTAAGGTATTGCGGTTGTTTGTTAATTTATTATTACTTTAATGATTTTCGTTTTTATTTTTTGTTGAGAATTTTTAGCTTTATTTTTGAATATATATTTATTTTATGTTCCGTTTTTTTTTATTTTTCCATATTTAGCTGTATAGTAAATTTTTTTTTTTCTTGTGGGAAATATGGCTACTGTGTGGGTGGTTCGCACCCACTAAAAAATGGGAACGCACCTAAAGCAATGCTTCCTGAGTGGTGTGGAAACTAGCATTCAATATCAGCTGTGGTGTTTAAAATATGCATATAAAAATCTTCTACTTTCGACCCCCTAAAAAAAATGCCTACGCCCATGGCTATCGCTGACCTTGAAAGTGTTGCTGGTCAGTGAACTTTTTATACATTTTATTCAGACTGTAGAATCCATTATTTACGAGTTACCACCCAAAAACTAAAAGTCCAAAAATATCGTGGTTTTTCCCCCAGTACGCAGAGAGCACAAGTGTTTCGAAGCTACAAACTTGGTTTTATGCAGCTGATATGAATCCTAACCTAACAACATATCAAAAAATCAGAATTACCGGATTTTTTGCGACCTTTGCCTTTTTTTTGTTTAAGCTCACCTATAAGGTATCTTAAAACTTACCTGAAAAGAAAAATCATCATTTGCTTTTGTATAAATTGGTTTATAGATTTGACCTATTTTTTTTTATTAAATATGGATTATTGTGACTATTGTTTGACTAAGTGGATTATTATTAAACGTAGCAAATACTTTTGAATATTCTTTCTAAAATAATTTCTACGTTTAATTATGTCAAAATGATCATGGGGATCAAGTTTCTGTTAATTATAAACATATTTGGTAAAAAACATTTCTGAAACATGAGGCCATTATTTATCGATTTATTGGACTAAACAGTTCATATGGAGAGGGATAGTCAGGTGAAGGTACCTTGTCGCCCATTCAAATTATCTGGAACAGAATTTCTTGAGGAGCTATGCAGCTTAGGTGGAAGTGTACTAGCTACACTTGCAGACCTATTTCTTGTATTGATAACTGGTTGACCAGAACGTAAAATTCTCAGTGGATTGGTCACCATTAACTAAAAATGTATTTATTTTCAATATACATTAACATAAAATTAGAATATTTTTACCTGTGTGACTTCATTAGTTGGACTTTCAACGAGACCCTGGTATGCCAAATGTGCTTCTTGTGTAACTTTAGACTAAAGGGAAAAATAAAGAATAAAAAACTAAAAAGAAAGAAAAAAAACTGGTAACAGGGCAAACTAAAATATTAAAACAGTTTAAAGTGCATGTAATTTTAATATTATGGGAGGGAATTTCATGCTTAATTTTAGTGTGTATATGTATATAAATTGCTGTATAATAAAATATTAAATGCTATAAACGACTATCAAAATATGCTTGTTCAGAGACTAGAATCAGAACTTGTAGAATTTGACGAACGTTGACATCTACTAACCGAAGTAGGAGACAAACCACTTAAAATGCTGTTACTCGGTGGGGGAGACCTTCCCATTATTTTAACATTAAATGGAGGCTTCAAAAATGGATTAGTCGATCTTTTAATCATTTCTGAACGGATGCTACTGTTTGAAGTTGTTAAACGCGATAATCTCCTACGCCTTCGCCAGTCCAAATCTGCTGACCCTATACTAACACAATCACTGTCACTTGAACTAGACTCATAAACTCTCGGATTATAGGACTGACGTCTGCGATTACGGTCCTTGACACTGCGGCCATTTCTTTTTTTAAAACTTTCTTGCGTTTCGCTAAAGCTCAAAGTTCGTGGCCTTTCATAAAATTCATTACATTTTATTGGTTGACTTTCTCGTTTGACTTTTGCAAAATTATCATCTACCATATCAGTCTTGTAATAAACATATGATGTTTCAAAATATTGTGAGCCATTCGCATTAAAAGGAACATTTTCCCTGTAAAACTTTTCATTCGAGGCAAGCCTATATCTGGGATCGGTGTAAGTTTTCCTAGTCATACTTTCCGATTTAATGAGAGTCCTATCTCTATATTGGATGTGAGGTTGATAATAATTATTCTCATAAGATAAATTCTGAAATTGTCTCTCAAAACCAACATTATAGTTATCGTTATTATAATTACTCAAATTTCGACATGAACTATGTGGTACATGAGCAGAAGGAAAGGGTCGAGATAGTAACTCTCGGGATTT
>CAXKVY010003397.1:0-18794 GCA_964058915.1 Tetropium fuscum | reverse complement strand
ATTCACCATCATTGCAAGAGGAACACCAGATAACTCGCTATTAATATAAAGTGCAGTTTGAAGTTGTAAAAAGTCCCATCCTTCTTGATACATGTTAACAGAGGCCCCAGATAATTTGTGTTTCTTTATCACATCATTAATAAAAATAATCTCAGACTGTTTCATGGTTAAATCATCCTCATTTCTAATAAAACCTGTTATATAGAATTTACTAAATATGTTTTAATCAATACTTACGTTCCTGCTTTCAAATCTGAAACTACGGACGGCCTTATAGAGACAGGAGGTACTAACATTCTAGTAAAAATTAGATCCTTTGGCTGTGACCTACAATGACAATGATTAAATACTTACCCTGAATTATTAAACTTAATTACAGCAACTAAAACTAAAGCACAGATAAAGTATACAAATGCGAAACTCCGCCCACCGCCTTTCATGTTCTGTTGTATTTTCATTTGACCTCGAACACAGTATAACAGAGAGCTGGCCTATTAAATTGGAACGCATGCAAGTAACCTGTTGCACCAGCGATCTGTAGCGGACCTTTGATTTGAAATATCTGTGTCCTGTCTCTGTCTTAAACGAATGTGTTGTTTCCCTCTTTCGCATCTGCTTACTTTATCCATGCCTAAAGGATAATTAAATATACTAAATTATGAATCCAATGTTACCTTTTTGGATCCATAGCAAGTAGGATAATATCATTTTCTGGAATCCTTTCAAAGAGCTTCAAAACATCAATTGGCGTTAAAATTTGGGAAACAGAATTAGCTGTTAAAGCAGACTGAATATCCGGGTTATTTTTAATAGCCAAGTTAAATTCACTCTTTTGTTCTTCTAATACCAGTTCTTTATCTTTGCCCCTATTTTTTTCATGAACTATTTTTAAAACAGAATTTCCACCACCTCCTTTCACAGCAGTCATTTTTTTTACAAAACCATTTACTTCTTTGCAGTGTGAACACTTACTAATTTTTTTACACTTGTCAACTATTTTTTTCCTTATAGATTTTTTTGTCATATAACTCAGATTTACATTGGATAAACGAATTCGATATTGGTGTTTCTCCTCTTCCTCCAGTAACACATGGCCACATTTTTTACAAATAGTTTGCAAAATGCTGATAATGCTTCTAAAATAACCTACATGGAAAACTGGAAGTTCTAAATCAATGTAACCGAAATGACCGACACACTCATTGATGTTTTTGCCACAAGTTTGACATGGAGATTCTTTAGAATTTGTTCCCTAAAAATTATTTAAAAAATACAACTGAATATGATCTCTTCTACCTAGGTATCCTACTAATCGTTTATCCAGAACTCCAAATGGTACAGGTGTTCGTTGAATATCTTGATTATATAAATTCTTTGCAACCACATGAATATGAGATTGCTGCTGCATACTCTCTGCACTTTCAACACCAAAACTTACATGGGAGCTACAAAAAAATATTTTACAAAATGAGGAACGTACATATCAGATATTATCTTAACAGCTTGCAACACACTTTCATCTGTATTGCAAGTCAGTAAAGTGCAGAACGAAATTTTTAATTTATGACAAATATTATAAACTTGCCACTACTCTTCTAATTTTTACATAGTTTTAATAGCATAATGAAAATTTATTATCATCTGTAATAGATGCAGTAAGAACAATTTTGTCACAATTAAATATGTATTTTTGAAATCTAGTACTGTTACATTAAATTGTTACATACATTTTTCTCGCCACGTCAGTCTCACGATATTGCTCTTTTGGCATTTTATTTTCAAATGTTATGAAAATCAAAATTTATATTTACAATCTACAGTTAACGAAAAAGTAAGGTTATTCCACAAGAGGTATTCTTCTTCTTCTTCTTCACTGTGTCACAGAAGAGAAAGCTCTCTCTTCTGTGGCTGTGTTTTGTGTTAATATATTCTTCTTATGGCCGAGTGCACCGTATGTGTTAATTCTGGATTAGGTTTGAGCCTGACTTATTTTGACACATTTGCATGCAAATATGTCAAACTAAGTCAGGCTTAAACGTAATCCAGGATTAACACGTACGGTGCACTCGGCCATTAGCCTCGCAATTCGTAATCACAAACGCCAATGTGAAAATAAGACGGTAATTAGAACTTCATTTGCAACGACATTCTTTGACTCGAACTTGTTCGAATCGGCCGCTTGGGTACTCTTTACAGTTCCCTCTCCATATCATTGGCCATATCATCGTTCTTGTTGTTATATACCAACGATTATAGACTAAACAGGATTGCTTATCCCCCATAAGCGCAACGTTAGACAAATCTCGTAGGCCCCCACCACGCTTTTGACGTCAGCGGATACGTACGGCGTAGGTTCATTGCCCCCACCGGTGTATTTCCCGGCGTTTGTGTAGTGTATCATTTGTACATTAACATCGTGCCTAGAGAAGTGTTATCTGACCAAGCATCAATTTGGAATCGACCGTTGGCGCAAAAGGATGCCGACCGAACTTAACCGCTGACGTCAGATCTTGTCTAACAACACGTGGCCGATAAGCAATCCTGTTAGTCTATAATCCTTCGTTATATACGTCAGCTGCCAAATCATTCATTACACAAGGAAATCATTATGTTGTCTCTGTTCTGTGGTATGGTGGAAATGTGGAAAAGGTTTTAACTTTTAACCACAGAGTACACAGCTTTCAACTTTCAACCATAGACATTTCAACTCAACCGACATATTCAAGTTCCGACATATAATTAATCTATGGTTTCAACCTTTAATGGCGGAGTGCACCGTACGTGTTAATCCTGGATTACGTTTAAGTCCGACTTATTTTGACATTTGCGTGCAAATATATCAAAATAAGTCAGGCTTAAACATAATCCAGGATTAACACGTACGGTGCACTCGGCCATAAGCACAGAATGTTAATTCTGTGCTTTAACCACTTCCAGATAATATATTAATCTATGACATCTGACTTTCAGGTTTCACATGTTTGTTAATTCTGTGGTTTCACTGTTTCAGGTCAAATTACCACAAATCCAGGAACGTAGGAACTAAGATCTAATTCTAATTAATTTGAATAACGATTCAGATAGTATTTTGGATGCTGCTGTGAGAATGTGAGAAATAGAATAAACAATACCAATATACACAAATGATTAAATTGTGAAGTGGGCAAATGAGATACAATGGTATGGTGTTTATATGTGCAAAGAATCTAATGATTAAATTTGATTATTTTCTAATCTCTCTAACATATATTTAAATCGTAAAATCGCAATAAATGTAATGAAATATGGTGTTGCATTTTTTTGAATTAGGTTCAAATTGAAATTGATGTGTATGAAAATTATGGGTTGAAAAGTTGTGTACTGTACATTAACTTAAACTCCTCAACAATCAACAATGGTTATGGAATCAAAAACTACTAGTAAAACCAGTTGCTTGAAAGCCCTGTTACTACGTGCTTGGAGAGAAAGATGGACTGACCTCCAATGGGGTATAAATATAAAAACTGTGTTGCCCCGTGGTGTAAGTGGTGATGTCTACAATTTAGCCGATTGTATTTTACAGCAAGCAGTAGTAGGTGCGGGTGCTAATCAGTTGGTTTTAAGTTACTTACGACACTCACTGAGTGCCCAACTGGTGTCTCATGCTGCTGTGCTACAAAGACTTAGCAAATATAATCAATTGAGCAAAGTACACTGTGTTTTTAGTTTGCTTGAGTTTCTTGAGGGTATGTTACCGGGTGTTACATGCTGCGGAAAACCAGAGGAAACTGTACTTGCCACGGCAGTGTTGTCGGTTGCGTTGTGGTTATTGAATATACTACAGCAATGCAAATCTACACCTTCTCTATATCAAAAAGCTACAGAGCTGTTGCGAATCTTGCTGACAGACGATTTTTATGTGTCCATGATGTGTCTAGCGCGCTATAATGATCCAGGTAATATAAAAGAATATTGCCATTATTTTTTAGGTATTATGTGATGGCTAATGAACATTTTTAGAACTGTTTACTGAAACTAGTGGAAAGTGGATAGAGCTAGAAGCAACCTTGACGGAATCGGATGAACTATTAGAATATGTACGAAAGCTAGGAAGTATTGACATTAGTATATTATCTTTGCCAGTTAATAGTGAAAAATGGCCAGGTTCACTTATTCAGTGTTGGTTAGAAGTAAAACTGATTGGCAATCCAGGAAGCTCCACTACAGTATTAGCAGAACAACTACAAATATTTCAAAGACTAAAAGGCTTCAGTGATGCGAGACTTTATGCAGAATTGATGCGAGGTAGTTTGTTGGCTCTTTACAATGTAAGCCAAACATCCCATGAGAGCCAGTGGGGTGCTTTTGCCTTTTTGAAAGTACCCCATATCCTCCTGGAATTAGCTGGAAAATCTGATACCATAAGTGTGGTTAATGCAGTTGAGTTAATGCTACAACACAGTCCATTATTAGATGCAATGGATGCTAATAGTTCCTGCTCAAGCCTAAAATGTCTTTTAGATGAACTTGCTAAAATACGGCTTTTAAATGAACCTCAGGTTAAGCTATTGTTAGAAAAAAGAAAGACACCCCCTACACTGAAATTAGATACTGTGCCAGCTACTACTGGCATACCTAAAGCTATTATTTTTGCTGAATCTACAATAGCTGGTATATTAAAAACTCTTTCTACAGATTACCATAAAATTCAGGTAAGGGGTAGATACCTATTACATATACATGCTTATACATTTTAGTACTAATTATTCTGTCCAAATTTCATAATTATATTGTTCATTTTTAGGATGCTCTTCTAGGAATGCTCCACCAGGTGTTAACTGGTAAAAGTTTCGAATTAATACTTGCTGTTGCAACAGTTCAAGGACAACTTCGTACTCTTGTAAACAGGCTTATACGTTTCAATGAATGTTCCAAAGCTGGTGGTGATAAGGCGAGGTCTCAGTTGTTTGATATCACATTCCTAATGCTGGTGGCAATAGTACAAAATTATGGAGCATCTGCAGTATTGGATGCTGAGGGTGACTCTTTGTTTGAGCAGTGGGTTCGGTCTTGCATGGTAGAGAGGCAGAGACCTAAAGCACCTGAGCAGCTATTAAGATTAGGTAATACGAAAATAAACAGTCTTTTTTTGGTTAGAATAGGCGAAAATATTTGCACCTGAGAAACAGCTATAGTCAAAAAGCAGACTCATCGTGCTCGATTTTAACCGGTGGTGTCTTGGAATGCTGAATTTAGAATGGTATAATACGGCTCGTAGTAAATCGAACAGCGATGGCTTGAGGGTCGACATTATTATGCAATGCTGGTATGAAGGCAGGTCGGCATTCAGTAGCTAAATGGGTTCCCATTAGAAATGGCACTAGTCGGATTAAAAATACAGAAGTATCTGATTATTGAAATTCTCGGAACAATCTTATTACCGGTAAATCATCTGAATAGAATCTTCCGAATGATTTTTACTGCCCATTCTCACTTAACCAGCGACCGAAACATGTAAACGTCACCAGTGCAGATGACATGAGATTCTTAATCCTCCACTATCCCAAGACTATTCCTTACCTTTTTTCCTTTATTTCGGCGAATGCATAGAATAATAATTTTTAGTTCTCAATGCGTCCCTCATTGTCATTGGAATTTTACGTTTTTCGAGTAATTAAAGTGTAAATTTTAATAAATAGCTCAAAATTGTACATAATCATTAAAAAAAAATTCGGATTCGAGTTCTTTTCGTTTCTCTGCATTTTCTGAGAACATTTACCATAATTATGTATTTTTTTTACACCGTCAGAAAGTAGAGATTTCAACGAACAAAAAGCCTTTTTTAAAAAAGCAGATTTTTGACGCGAGAATTTTTGATTGAAAATTAGGGTGCTTTTTTGATAAGTCAAAATGAGGTGAAAAAATTAATATTTTAAATCAAAAAAATTACAGTGTTTAGGATATAAAAAGGTAAGTTTTCACCAAATTTCTTTAAAAAAAAATTTTTTTGTAATAGATAAAAATAAAATACCAAAAACTTGGTCATTTGAATTTTTCACATAATTTTTGAGGTTATGTGAAAAAAGTGTAAATACAAAAGTTGTAGATCTTTTTATTACCTACAGCTTTGCCATTTAACTTTTTTCCATAGGAAACCGATTTTTACCCTTAAAAACTCACCCCCTTCCACTTCTCGACCTAAGATCGCCCATAAATTATTTTGCTTCCATTTTTGTTATATTCTCTTCCTTTTCCAATGGGTTTCATCCTACTATTATTTTTTACACTTTTTACCATTTTCAAAGGCTCCAGCCCTGGTCTACAGTGATCTCTGGTGATTTTATTTAGTTAGGAATGTAAGGGATGTTAGATTACACAAATTCACTTTTGCCTTTGCACAAACTTGTTATTAAAATAAAATTTTTATATACAACAACGTTGTTATGATTCTTGCCAAATAAAATCATATAACCCCAAAACACTTAACAGACCTATAACCATAGCCTCATATTCCTCACCAGTCAGAAACAAAAGCCAGCTGGAGATAATACTGCAATATTAATGTGTTAGTTAGTTATTTTGTAATCATGTTAAGCTTTGAATCAAAATATACCCCTAGGTCTCGGATGCCATCAACTTGCTTTAAAATATTACTACTAATTGTTTTTGCCAATAATATTTTTTATACTGTTTCATAGATTGACACAAAATAAAGTAAAGTCCATTTATATCCTCCATAATATTAACGGAAAGAAATATTTATCAGACCAATGTTTTTACTCATATGAGGAATACTACAATACATATCTGTGATTTTGTGATTTTTTACATGTATGTACTGTAAATTATTGACAATTCCAAGGTCTAATGGAAATAAATTATCATTATTATTACTATTAGTATATTTAAAGATCGTCCATTATTTCTCCAGAGGCATATTATTAAAATGCTTTGCAATAATCGATGAAGTTTATTGCAACATTTTAGCTTGCAGATTAATATGATATTAATTGAGTATCTAAAGAATTCTTGCAAAATTATGGGACCTCTATATTACAAAATATATATTAAAATATTAATGTATTTTTAGGTGATCCAGCCATGATCGAATCTCTTTTGCAACAGTTTAATGCCGGCGAAGCAGATTTTAAACCGGGAGTGAAATGGCAAGATGTTTTGTTCAACATTGCAGGAGTTATGCATGAAGTGTTAGTTGCATGGGAACAAGGAGCCCTAGTTGCTTCAGATGTTAAGAGAATACTAGATGCAGTTCGAGGAAAAATGTGCTGCTTACCGTTAGCTGCAGCGGCTTGGTTATGCGCTTATATGCGCACAGCTCATCAAGATACTTTACTAAAACCCATAAATATGGTGCAGCAATTGCTAGCAACATCGGTTGCTGAGGAGGATAGCTTAAGAGACCGTTGGCAATTGACATGTGAAATTATACGAAAAATGCAGAGAGACGTACAGTTACCATTACCGAAAAAGAGCAGTCATCATCTTGTATCTCGTCAACCTGCTACAGAACAGCTTCATTCAGCATGGACAAAAGGGATTTGCAGAGGTTGGTTAGATCACAACTCTGCAAGAACACTACATTGTCTCTTAGATACAGCTGGGCCTAGATGGTTGGCATCCGCAGTAATACAAGAGTTATTAAAGTTGAGATATCGCGATCAGCTTCAGAGAGGGGTTGATTTAGCTCTTGCCATTTTTCATGTGGATATTCGAGGATGTACTTTACAGCTGTTATCTCACATTTTGCCACAGTTGTTATATAATGATCTGCAAGCTGATTCTCTGATGGAACCTCAACTTCCTGCATTGGCATATCTCACTAGCTATTGCGTTTACACGGCTTGGGATGCTCTTTCCGAGGTACGTTATAGTTAAACTGTATTTATATCCTCTTATAACCACATTTACCGAAAAGATCTTCTTTTATAATAATAATATATCTTTAATCGTCTTTTAAATATTGCACATTAAACTTAAAGTAATACTCTAAAACTTGTCTATATATCTTGTGTTTTAAATTGAATTTGTAACTATTTAGAAACTCGATTATTTGATAATTCATAAATATATCAAGTTCGTATTAAAAAAATGTATTCTCAATATGAGAAAAAATTTTTACAAAAATATTTTCTTAGGATTCTGAAGGTGAACCGGTGCCTAAAGCTCCTCGTCTTTCTGATGGTATGGAAGATGGAAAACCTTTGGAAAAACTCATATCCTCGCTCCGACAGCTTTTAAACATGTTTGAGGGCGGCATTCAAGAAGGATCTATTACTCAACAAACTTACTTTGCTTTCTACTTAATCAAGTCACTTGTTGAAGTAAAGATCAATACAGCCAGTATGGTGTTAGCTGCTATACCTCCGGCTCTCATATCTGACCTACTTAAGACTTTACCAGAACTTTTTAGTTATCCCCTTTTGTTGCATCTGCATGATGTTTGTACAACACATGGGAGGATAAATATGGCGAAAGACTTATGCGTTCTTAGAAACTATCATCTAAAAATTGCTCCTAATGTTAATAACAACTGAATTTATAATTTTTGCTTTGTATTTTTTTAAATAAAATTAATTATTTATAACATTTAGATAGTTATAACCTTTGTGTAATGCCTTCTTATTTAATAGAAATAGGGGTGATTTATGTAAAATTATGTATAAAACGGTACTATAGGCTATGTGCATGTATGTGTATCACCATGGCGCTTTTCTGAAACATTGGTATGCCCATAACACGTGGTGTTTATATGAGGCCACGCTTATTTTAGGTCATATATCATGAGTGTTTTGTCTTAACCTCATTTGCGAACAAATTGAGATGTTCTCGTGATCCTATAGAACCAGAAGAAATCTGAATAGATTATTTAAAATTAATTATAGATTAATTATCTGATAATAGATTAATTATCTGAATAGATTAATTAAAAAAATAGCTAAAGGATTTGAATGCGAATCAAGTATCTGCACAGAAGAACTACCGAAAAGAAACAATTCACACAGGAACAGACTTTATTGCGAACAGCAAGACGAATAACAATATAATATATATAACAGTAGTCGGCACAGCTGGCCTTTTATATAGAATAAACGCAGAGTATGCATTTGTTGCGTCAGCAACTTGTACCTTATGTGGCACGTACGTATCATAATGCTTAGCTTATGATACGAGACATGAACAAAGTTAAAATAAATATAAATTATAAAATGATACAAGGTTATAACTCTAGCAAATGATTTACCACTTGGGTAGCAGCGCTTTAGTAAACGTCTAATAAATAAATTGAATGTTGAACTGCTTCGAAGCCAGTGCGAAGTATGCTTTCCCCTCTGCGGAAATTCAGGTTTTATTTAAATTTGGAGTTAATTATAGATAATAGACGTGTATAAAACAACCAACTATATTCTTACCTTGTTGAATAATGAAAAATTATACATTTTTATAGCTTCGTTTAAACACAGTTATGATTAACGCGACAAATGCCATAAGAGCACGTGTTGCAGAAGCATATCAATAGGGCACAAATCGCTCTGCACATATGTATAGTCACCATTATGATGGAAAATGTTCTATCTCCTAGGGATATTGTGATAACAATAGTAACAAATAGCAGCATCGCTCTGGCCATCAATGACTTCAGAAAGGATAGACAAGTAATTCTAATTTGCTGAAACTTGAGACACTGCCTACTACTGTAGGAAGACCAGATTTGTCGGTTTATCATGGATCTCAGCATCAGTGACGTGTATGTTAACACGTTAACGACTGCGTGATGCTTAAGGGGTATCAAGTGTATATGTGCCTCTGGGACAGTGTGAGTTCAATGTGTTGTCACACTATATGATTCCTATATCTGCGGCCATGACTTCCAGAGGACGCACGTTGCAGTGTTAAACCCATGTAATGTATTATAGAGCGGTCCGTGGGACTAAGTGACTTGTTGACTAAGTCCACTTGTTTTTTAAACATTTTTTTAAATTAAAGTTTACAATTATTCGATTTAAATAATGTCCTTTTGTCTGCTTTAAAATTTTTATTATAAGAAATAGGTACATGTAAAATATCATTACATTATCCAGAAAGAGAAAAATAAATAAAAATACCGCTATAAAGATCATAAAATGACTATGCCGGTCCTGTAAATAGCTAATATATAGGTAATAGGTAAAAATAGCTAATACATCCACAATTATAGTGCAATAAGCAATCATTTGGAAAGGTCTGTCAGGGACCATGTAACCAAGAAACCATAGCACTGTAATTAAAAACATTTGTTTTGTTGCCTCTATAGTTGCTGTGGATGTAGAACAGCATTTAAAATTTTTGCATGCCATACCTGTGATAGAGACCTTTGTCTATGCATATCAATCCAATTTGAGTATTTTATTACTTCAAAGTTATATAAAAGCCAAATTTAAAATAGTTATTTGTGTGTTAAGAGCGCAAAGTACTGCATTGCCGCTTGCGAAAGAAATTTACCGCGCGACGCGAAGCGGAGCGCGGTATTCTTTCAAAAGCGGCAATGGCAGTTTGTGCTCGTAATACATACAACATTTTTTCTACAATCGCTTAATATAGTGTGTTCTTGTATGTGTTTGACATATGTTTATATATGAACCGATTTTTATAAGTTTTTTTGTTAGCTACATTTCTCATGTGTCATTTTTGACTGACAAGCGCCTGCTAAGGACTTTATAATATAGAAGCGAGAGCGGGAATTGACACTATTGCACAGCACTATTGCCGCTTTAAAGCGGCAATGGATGACAATTATGTCATCATCGGAAATGGCGCACTTTGCGTTGAGAATTAAAAGCGCAAAAGCCGAGGCGATTGTAGAAAAAAATATTTATGCGAATATGAACCAATAGGTATAAAGTAAAAATCTTGTGTTTAATACGAGTAGGGTTGTCTATAAGATGTAAATGTTTATATTCAGTGACTGCCTATAGGTTTAAATTATTTTTTTCTAATTTTGACATGTAAAGTGACACTTTTCAAAACCCTTTGACATTAGGAAACGTCTTACTTTTCACAACCAGTTAAGAAAAGTAAAATATTATGCAACTGGTTGTGTAAAGTTCATCTCATAGTAGGTTATTTAGACCTGACAAGCTATAACGAGCTGTCACACCGTTAAAACCTACTGGATTGTTTTTAAAGGTATAAAATTCAGAGTTTTATTCTCATAAAATATAAATAGGGTGAAAATTAGAAAAAATCTTGTATGAAACACGTTGAGAAACACTATTCTGTGTAGCTCGCATCCTATTGCGGAATTCGCTAGCGCTCGTTCCGCAGAAATCTGCTCGTTACACAAAATATTTTCCCAACTACTGGTAACTGGTTACATAAATAGCTATTATTTTAAACAGACATGGAATACAAATAATAGTTTATAGTGGCCTTGTACTTATTTTGTATTAATATTTATAGTTCATATTAATAGTTTTTTAATATCTACAAGAATACGCATTTCATCGTATTGATATTTAACGGACTTTTGAAAAAGGAAGTCTAGTTTTAGTTAGCAAGAACCTTGACATAATGTTGCAGGTAAATGGTAATAGATATATAATGCATTATATTACGTATTTCCTTGAGAGAATCTTTAAAGAATGACCTTTTACGTTAAGCGTAATGTTTTTTTAATCGATGATATTATCGAGTAACCTTTTAAGAATAAAAATGACTCAAACCAGTCGGATTTTCAAAACCATATATAGATACCCGCCGTACGCAGGATATATACGCGCACCATTCATGCGCATTTCTATGTAAATCCTACTTTTCCTCCCAATGCCTCCCACTCAACAGTTAAAAACAAGGTTCTTCTTCTTCTCAGTTCAAGGCAAAGGACAGAGTCGAAGAGACAAACAAATTAAAACAGTGAATTCATCAATTCACTGAATTGAAATTACTGAACTAAAAGTAAAGCAGGATCTGTACATGTATGTTACAGTTACATACATTATTACATAAACAGTCCAGAATCAATCCATCTATGTTTTGTCAGTTTTGTGTTCTGTTCTAAATAATACCAGATTGTCTCTGATAATACTTCAAAAATCTCATTAGTCAATATTCGAGGATTAATATAATAGTGAAGTAAGTGAAGTGATTAGTGATTTAATGGAATATCAGTCTAATAAAATGAAACTAAACATGGTTTTAGATGATATTGTTTCATTAAACAGTGGTGTTCAATAAACATTTCTGTATGTTTTGGTTCTTATGAAAGTAGATAAATGATAGTTTTTAGTAGGTCACAAATTAATGTGAACGGTAATTTTAATGAATGGGAAGCATGTGAGAAAAGAAATGGATTCTGGTTTGGGAAGTGATGAGGACCGTAGAGGTCGCACAAAAGAGCAGAAGCAACTTCATAATCAACAACTTCTTAGTGGTTGTTTTATTGATGCTGCAAGTCTATCGGATGATGCAGAAGTTGTTGTTGACCAGAGAAGACATGACGAAAGACGACAAGGGGCACTCTTATTTCAAACTTCAGTACCTCATTTTTCTATGTTGCAAATGTCTAATTTAAATAATGATGTACGCACATTTTCAAATTCTTCTGGAAATTTGTCCAATTATCCAGAAACAAGTACTCCCTATAATTCTATTATACAACTGGATTTAGAAGAACCAGAGGCTGCTAGAAAAACTCCTCTTGGTTTTTATGTTGACTTAAGTGATGTGCCAGATATACCCACAACACCCCCGTCAAGCTCAGCTACAAAAAATATTTTTTCCATGGTTATTGATTTTGAAGGTCCCAAAAAAGACAAACCCACCAAATTAAGTTCTTCATTTATCTCTCAACGAAAGAGTAAACCTTTAAATAAATCTAATCTCCTAGGCAAAAACAACGGTAGCCTCTCTTCCAGTGTTAGTTCTATAAATTCGAATTCTGTGCCTGGAACAAGTCGGCAGTCCGAGGAGCAAGAAATAAAAAATAATAGCAAAGGCCATGTCAGTATTGAGCTCCTTAGTGCTTCGCTTGTGAAAAATTTGTCGAATTCTTCGAAGTCCTCTAGTAGCAGTGAAAACAACCCTATGGGGAAGAGTAATGAGGACTTGGAAGAGGAGGACGACCTAGCTAAAGCATCTATAGATGAAGAGCAGATGAATCACGATGATAATTCAGAGAAGATTGAAGATGGTAACGTGATCACTTCAGAAATTTCTCTGGAGAATAGCATTCCAGTTGTTCAAAGTAAAAATATTAAAACACAGGTGAGTTTTAAAAACTATTTATCGTGTGATTAATGGGTAGGTCGGGGTAGGTATACCTTGGTATTTCAAACAATGATACGTATTAATAAAAATCACAAATGATTAAAATAAATATTCAGCTGTTTTTTCTTAGCTTATTTCTTAAATAATTGCACATTGCTTCTCAGTAATCTCATTTGAACTTACGATAGATAAAGTACATACCTAATACATATTTGTAAGATATAAATATGATAACGATCCAGTTATATATTACTTATAAAGAAGATAATTTTATAATTAACTTTATAATCAAAGATCAAATAGGATTATTTGTAATATTTATAACCTTATTTATATTTTGAATTTTTATACTATTTTGACTTTCAACTCTTATCTCAGGCGAGATCTCAGGTGGGTTCAGAGTTGCACGCTTATGATGTCTTTAATTTTACTATATTTATTTTTACGAAATCATAAATGAAAAATATATATCAACAATAAAAAATGAAATTTTATGTAGCGAATAGGTACTCCTTGTTTACAAAATCCTAATATAAAATGTAATTAACAAAAACCAAACTTACTTAATAACTACCAATAATGTCTCCACAGTCTTATCTCGGACTATAACTTCTTCCTTATTTCAATTTAAAATATCTTCTCTCTTCGTGTACACTTATTCCAAATCCCTACTGCTACTTCTACTGCTACCTACTGCTATGTAGTCTCTCCTCCAGTCTCGAACCATCTATCAGTATCTTTTATACTCTCCTCTTCGGCTTCACTCCTCAACTAAACTACCCACCTAACCACCCTCCTACTACTGTGACAATTTCTCAGTCTCTTCTTTATATATCTATGCGTTTCTCGCAAATTTCTTAATTTTTTCCTCTTATAAACTGTCTAATTAATTAATTTCTTCTCCCTTCACAATTTTTATTTTCCCTAACAACCATACTATCTCGATTTTTTTAACACAATTTTCTCTAATATTTTATACAATTTTATATCAAATGAATACCTACTAATTTACACTTTATATTATATCTTCCAAACTTTGGCATCTTTTGTGTCCAATATACATTCTTCATCTATATTTGCAACAAACAACATACACACATTCTACCGGATAAAAGTTAAACACAACAAACATATAAACATGTATTTCTCCATAAATTTCAGATTTAAACATTACATCTTTGGTATGCATATGTGTGGAACCCGCTCATACTCTCTTACATTCTCCATCAATCCACAATACCACTACTACATTTCGTTATATATTATTCATATAGGTACTTAAGTCGGTAGAGGCTTATATACTTATTTCTATAAGTAAAGGCGCATTTTTCATATTTCTATAGGCAGTGGCAAATATTTTGCACATTTAAAGACATTTTGTACCAAGTCCCGAGTGTATGACGACTCCTATCACAATTGCATATCTGACTATGTTTCGTAGTTGTATTCTTGGTTTATATTATTCCCATAACGGTAACCACTTGTTTTTAAAATGGTCAAATTTTACTGCCTTGAGGTTCTACGAGATAGGTTTTCAGAATGTTCATTCAGATCATCTATAAACTCGAATGGTGTCAATATACTAGAAGACAGATTTCTAGACTGTTACTACAACTATTTGTGATAGGTGCTAAGAATAATATTACAATTAATTAGTAGCTTTGTTAAGGTTGTTATGTATTGATACATAACAACCTTAACCTTTGTATCAGGCTGTATAGTCTAGACTATATTAATGTGATAATGTTAAGAGAAAAAGTGAAAATTAATATTGGTAGTTATCAGGTTGGCACCTGGTTTAAGCAGCTGTCGTTCTGTTGAAGATATTTGGAAGACTAGGATTTGGACATTGAAAAAAGTACAAAGAGAAATTGTAAAATGCCTAGTTGAAGTCATACTTAATATCGACTCTCCTCTTTGGTTTCTAAAGAATGTAAAAATAGGGAAACGAAGCTAAGCAGATTATATTACAGGAGGAAAAAAACACTGCAAATCATTATTTCGCACATCACAAAAATTACTATTTTAATTTAGATTTATTTCATCTAAAGATATATACCTATAATATATATATATATATATATATATATATATATATATATATATATATATATATATATATATATATATATATATATATATATATATATATATATATATATATATATATATATATATATATATATATATATATATATATATATATATATATATATATATATATATATATATATATATATATATATATATATATATATATATATATATATATATATATATATATATATATATATATATATATATATATATATATATATATATATATATATATATATATATATATATATATATATATAAATATATATATATATATATATATATATATATATATATATATATATATATATATATATATATATATATATATATATATATATATATATACATATATATACCTATAATAGATATGTCGTTTGTTTTTTTAATTTTCCACAAGATCCAATCATTAAATTATTTATTCTTTCTATTAATACTGTTTTAAATAGGCCTACATTTTTATTAATTCATACATGTTTTTGTGAATGTTACTGTTATAATTGAATATACATTTGAATAATATGTAAATTAATGTATAAACTCATTTTGTGGTAGGTAAGGTATAATAATTATAACCCAAATTATGAATATAATGATGCTGCATATTTAATGAGGTACATCTGACTTTTATAATTAAGTATTTACCTAGGTTTTAAATTTTCTAAAAATTATAAGAAACACTATTTTTTATATAGGCATATACTACATAGGTTTAGAGTCTCGACACTTGCTTATTTGGATGACTAGGTCACATAGGTATTAAAGAAGGTTAAGAGAAAGTCTAAATTCATTTTAAAATATGGCTGTTGTCTAGACAAGGGTAAAGACCTCGGTAAGACTATTAGCAGTAGGTATGTACCAAGTATAATTTGTCATAAACTTACAAAATTTTATTATCATTGACTACAAAAGTATTAAAATAATTACTTAATTACAATAAATGTGTATACATATATAAAAACTATAATAAAGTAACTATTGCTACCTATTAACTGAGTGGCCATTGCTACCCATTAACTGAGTGGAGACGGTATTTCTTTTTTTGTTTTGTGCCACCATTTCCTCATCTCTACGCACTTCTGCTCAAAGCTACTATAGCTTTGACTTTACTCAATACTTCCGCTAAATTGACAATCTCTAACATCAAAGGGTTTTGAAAAGTCTCACTTTACATGTCAGAATTAGAAAATAGCTATTTATGTAACCAGTTGAGAGATTTCTGCGAAACCAGCCCTAGCGAGTTCCGCAAAAGGATGCCAGTTACACAAAATAGTGTTTCCCAACGTGTTTCATACAAGATATTTTCTAATTTTCACCAATTTTATATTTTAGGAGAAGAAAACTACGAATTTTATATGTTTAAAAACAATCCAATAGATTGTAACGGTGGCACTTTCATAGCTTGTCAGGTCTAAATAAACTAAGTACTATGAAATTAACTTTACACAACCAGTTGCGTAATATTTTACTTTTTGTAACTGGTTGTGAAAAGTAAGACGTTTCTTAACATCAAAGGATTTTGAAAAGTCTCACTTTACGTGTCAAAATTAGAAAAAATATTTTCTTAATTTTCAAGATCCAACTATGAATAATTTCCCATAACAAAACAGTGGATATATTTTATACTGACTGACGACCATTATGACGCAATTTTTATTTGTAATAATAAACACACAATAAATAAACACACCTACCAACATGTAATTATTTCATATATGTAGGTAGATATAGAATTAATTTAATTCGCCATCAAACAATTTTATAGTATATACAAGTGAGTAAATAGATATATCTAATAATGTAAGATACTATTCGAATTTTAATGAGCCAAATAATATTTGGTCTGATCAGGTTAGTCATCATCTTGAAAAAGTTTATGTAAATAACTTAAGCGACACCTAGTTAATATGTTTGATGAAAATCTTGTAATTGTTTTTAAATTATTTTTTTTACTTTAATTGTATTTTTTGATTATATTAGATTAAAATAAATTAATTTGATTCGATCAGGGGTCGTAACCTTAGCTTTTCGTGAGTCTACACCTAATTTTAGCACTTGATGAAATTATTGTTTTATAATGTTTTTAGGCTCCAATTTATATCTATAATTTTATAAAAATTGTTAGTTAATGTTTGGTTGCATGAGAACGGTGACAAATATGAGTTCTGATTATGATTTATAACATATGCCACAGTAAAGTTATTACACACTTATTCATTTAATGTTAATATTTATTTTAAATAAGTATTAGTACCTTGTACTAATCATAAATAAATGTACTAACAGTACAGTTGTCATTATTTTAGGGGATGGAGTTAATTTCATAATTGTATAAACTTACATGAAGACTATTTTTGCCATAATTTACATCAAGGTAAAATTGAATGCGATAAGTTGGATCTATGAATGTCCCAAATCCATTAATAATATTTATATTACGATATTTTTTTTTAAAGAACATTTTAACATTTAAATAAACCTTTAATGTTTTACTACTTATTGTACTTGTATTAGGCTTTAACAGACATTAAAGCAAAAAGATTGAGCATGCAAAAGCCTTGAGAAATATTATATTTTTCTTAGTGTTCTGATCCTTTTATGAAGCAGTAAATATGTTCAAAAAAGTTGCATCTGTCTATTTCTAATGATTTAATTACACTATGAAACTAGGTACACTGGAAAAAAATACATACCTCAGAAATAACATTGATTAGGTACCTATTATGTAGTTATTATAAGGATACAGACATGCAAAAATGTTGATATGAATATGTAAATATTAATTTTATATATTCCACTCACATAATGTAAACAAAAGATAATCCATAAATAAAATGCATGCTGTGAATACAAAAATGCATCATACATTGAATTTCTAATGTTCACATTCTTAAAGATAATTTTCTTAGATAAGTACCAAATGTAATATATGAATTATATGACAAAATTAGCCATATTTTTATTAAATATAAACACAGAGAACAAATATTGATGGAAATATATATTATCAGATACTAAATTACGGAAATATAATAATGTTAGTAGACAGGTACTTATTTCACTTAAGTATTTATCTAAATGTGCAACTTATTTTATTTGGAATATTATAACAGTATTTATTTGTAGGTATTTCTAAGTTCATAATTGCTTATTTTAAATTTCGTTTGCTTATTTTATGTTAAATATTGTGCTTATTTTATCTTATTTACTTTATTACTAACATTACTACCTAGTTACTACCGTTAAGATTGAGGGAAACTGATATTATTAATAAATTAATAAAGCATAATATGTTACATACTAAAGATACTACTTCCCAAGAAACAATTATTATACCTATATATTTTTGAGAATTTTTAAATAATTATTTTCAATAATTATTTGCCACCAAGAAAATTAATATTATATTAGAAAAAATATATTTTTCTTATTTTGACATGTAAAGTGACACTTTT
>CAXKVY010003396.1:72500-76954 GCA_964058915.1 Tetropium fuscum | reverse complement strand
CCACCCATTAGGTAATCAACCTAACCTAACACTGAAAAACCATCAAATAGAAATAAAAAATAGCGTTAAATTCTTGGGAATCATTTTTGACAGTAAACCGTATTTGAGAGAACACATTAATGAGCTGGCGATTAGATGTAAAAAACTACTTAATTCACTACGATGCGTATCAAATATTAACTGGGACATAGATGGAGAAATTCTTCTTAGTCTTTAAAAGTACCTAACTAGTGTTATGGGCAAAAGTCTTGTCGGGCCTCAATAAAGTGCCGCAGGCGGAATTTTTTTTCAGTTCTGGTCATTTTGTTTTTCTAGCCCTTAAATATATGCAAGGCTATAATATAACGGCATTAAAATATTGATTCGGATCTGGTATCAATTTATCGGGCCTGAATGTAGATAGGGGAGCACATGACGCATAGTCAATAAGATGTTTCTAAGAAGTAAACAAATAAAACATAAAACTAATACTTTAATACATAATACATCAGGGTCCTAGTCTAGTACAATTAATTATCAAATATCTAAGAAAAGAAACGTTAATTAAAGAAATACAAAATAAACACTAAAACTTTGGTATGTTATGTGCTTACTTACTTAATATAATGGAGCTTTGCGTGTCTTGCGACTTGCAAAAGATTCCATTATCTTACTAAAGTGACAATTTCTAGATAAATCCAACTCAATAGAATAGCTAATAATCCTAAATGTGACAAACGATCTTCAGCCAATGTCGATCTTAATACATTATTAATACACGCTAAGAAACTAAAAGATCGTTCTGCTTGAGCTACAGTAATGGGTATTTTGTGAATCATTTTCTTTGTGGTGCATGTTTGAATTTGGTGGTATTTTGCTTGGTTTGAACGTTAGTTTGTTTGCATTAAAAATCATGTAATTTACACATGTACCTAATGCTTACAAAGTAAGCGTTGTTGCCGACAGTGATGTCATATTTTATAATTTTATAATACGTGCTAAAAATTTGTGTGAAACCGTGCAAAACTATACTTAGAAGAGCCACGGGCCCTTAGAAAAGCCACGGGCCTGAGGAATTTGCCCCCCCTCCCTGCCCTCCTCTCGTCAGGCCTGGATCCAATTTGAAAGCACTATAATCTATCCATGTACAATGACTACGACTAGCGTCGTAGTCATTTAGAACAAGTCCGTTGTCAACAATTTACTGTTCTATCACTGAAATTCAGAAGAGATAGATGTCGCCTCAATTATGCATTGTAATTCACGCCCAACAAAATCACCCAAACCATATTATTATGGCAGACAAAGAAATTTTTGAAAATTTTGAATCCAGACCAATAATCACCAGACCCCCAGTGTAAGAATGAGGAAATGCCTAACAAACTGGAGACCACTCTTCCAAACATATACCAACTAGGACCCTGTGAAATGCCGCCATGGGTGCCATGGAAAATAGAATATGCAAAATATGCCTAGAATGCACCTCTTATTGAACAGAAAAAACTCCTCCTATGCAAAATTTAGCTAAAGGTACTATATATATATAGTACCAGTAGGTACTATAAATAAATAGTCATATTCACAGATGGATCAAAAACCAACAATGGCGTTGGGAGCGCATTTATCTACGATAACAAGGCATATGGAGACTGAATTTATTTACATGCTATCTTGCAAGCGTTGAGGTTCTAGGATACAATTCCTGTAATTTCCAAATTTGCACAGATTCACTGGCTCGACAATCTACGACATACAGTTTCTATGGACATACCCTGGCACGTAGATATCGTAGGGAATGAAAAAGCAGATTCATCAGCGCTTCAGGCTTCACAAGAAGCTATATATATAATGATGACGTTAGATATATATAATGAAGACATAATGATGACGTTAGAATGAAAATAATAAACTGCTGGCAAAACGAATGGACAACACTAATACCAATTTAAAGATACACAATGAATCTGTCATGGAAGCCACCAGGAAAATTAACACGCCGAGAACAAGTTATTTATGATTTTAGATAGTAATTTATGATTTTACTGTCGAGTCCCCGATTTCATGAGACGTACCGCCGGGGAACCTAATTAACCCTACAGAAGGGACAATAAGATTTTCACTTTTGGCAGTTCGGAGTCACACATCTGTGTACGTTTTCAAATTTAGCTGTGATATAGTACTTAAAGAGAAAACATAATACAAGATAAATTATCCATTTAATGTGGATCTTCTTAGAATTTTCGGCAATAAACAAAGGACAAACGAATTTTAGGTGGATATCATACTTTCAGAAAAAAATATAGGACTAGATTGTACCATTTTGTTTAATAGAAACAAGTATGAAGGGAACCAAGGAAGTTTGTTTTGCTTTGTGAAGGCACTTTCCTAGTGATATGTAATAATCTAGGAGAGAACGTATTTAGCACCACAAGAGGTAGCTTCGTGTGTAGACTTTTTCTAAAATAAAAGTAAACAGTTAAACAAGTTACATATATATATATATATATATATATATATATATATATATATATATATATATATATATATATATATATATATATTGCATTCTTTCCCTGGTAACTCTCGTGTGGTGGAACGTATGTTTCTCTAAATAAATAACTAACAGAAACAGAAGAAATAACTAGCAAAATATCCTTATAGTGATTCACTGTTATTATTTAAATATTGGCGCACTGCCCTAATGAAAAAGGCGGTGACAGACAACCTAAAAATGGAAAATGAAACATTAAATACCTTTCACTCATTAGGCATTTAAAGTATCAATGAATCGATCGGGTTAATAACCTTTCACAAAAATAACCTCTAGCGGTAAGCAGCAAAGAAGTAAAAAGAAAGGTAATCCCACGTCACGGAGAGCCGTTTAAACATTACCTTTCAAATTTTTTAATACCTAACTATATATTATTATTTATAATTTGGACATATAAAGTGATATATTTCAGAATTGCAGCAGATGACGAAACATATTTCATATCGTTAGATTTTATATATTTATATTTTACTTTTTGAAATATTGTTACAAAATATCGATTTATTTACCAGTTAACATCAGTTAGAATATATCATCTAAAAGTGTTTTACTCCAACCGTCACAAAACTATGAGATTATTTGATTGTCAGGAGTCTCTAAGGTTCATATTTTCTTAACTGAAAAAAAATTATATCTTAGCAACAAAAGTAGTCACTTTTAATTCTAGAAGATAGAGTTGATAGTTTTAATCCTTAGATTAAAATTATTAATCAAATTTTAATTTATAAAAGTTTATTCAACAATATTTACAATAATTTTTGTTTATCCACAATGATATTAAATACAATACTTTGAAGATGTATTAAAATTAAATAAACCATTGAAGCTGCCCTCATTCTTGGAGAAATTCTCCAAGTATAGTCCAGCACGCTTTCATTAATAGTTATATTATTTTCAGATGTTGTGACTTCAGAAATGACAAAGCTGCTTGGTTTATCATTACCGCTATCAACATTCAAAATTCTTCTCGCAATATTTTCTTTACTCAAAAGTGAGTCTTTGATGTAGCCTTCCCCCACAGTGCTTGATCTCTATCCTCTGTGTCTTGACAAGTGAGGTCACCATAGCTGTGCCGCAATTAAAATGGTAGCAGACGTTCATCGTAATGCATGTCTACTATACCCTTTCCAGATGTGCAGCTTCAAAAATTTTGCCACTTCTTGCTAGACGACAGTGATTTTATGAATACCGACCACCATTATTAGAAGACCATATTGCTGTATCTGTTTTTCTATAATGCCAAAAACACTTGGTTTTTGGCGTTTAATATAGATACGTCCCATAGAAAACGGCAACTATTTTTTTAATTTTATTGTCATTTTCGTAATCAGCATCTCAAAATTAATTATATACCTAACTTTGCATAAAAGATGTAAAATATAAGACAAACGGTTCTTACTCTACGCTTGTTCCAGTACATATGCTTGTCGCTTCTCCAGGATTCCAGGACTTTCACCCTCTCGAATTCCAGGAAACCGACATCGGTGGGTTAGTGACTTTCGATATGTTGTTCAGCACATCAATCAGAACACATATGCAAATTCCCAGCTTTACAATTTTTCCGGGTTAAAACCTGAAACACCTTGACTACTATAAATATATCGTTTGGAACAACTTGAGATATATTTTGATGTAGGACTCACTGTTTATAGGATTTTAAAAAAATACAGGTTTGTTCCTTATAAGTATATTGGCTACTGACATTCATTACTGTAGACAAAATGCAAATAATTTTCGAAATATATTATGGAGGGAAGAGTAAACATTTTTAAATTCGGGACTGTATAACATAAAAAAAACACCATTATCTGTCAAGAAAAACCCCTGCAGGTTCGTCCAAGAGGACCTCAAGTTCGTTTCAGTTTCATTATTTCGAATAGTAAATGGTTCGAATGGTAAATGTAAAAAAATAAAATTAAGGTAA
>CAXKVY010003396.1:0-70000 GCA_964058915.1 Tetropium fuscum | reverse complement strand
AATATATCATATATAATATAAACAAAATGAATAAACTTTTGAATAATTTCAAATTCATTCTGGCTAGTATAATAAAAATATTTTTCAAATAAACGGCTTTCAAAATTAAACATAAATACATATATGCACAGATACAACGCCATATACCAAACAGTAAGCAAAAACACTTATCTTACCAATCAATGAAATCTATAAAATAATTCAAATATGTAAAAAATAAACAAAATGCTGATACCAGACAGTTAAAGCCAATCGCACCAAATTATGTGTATTCATAAAATTATAAAAAATTTACATATACCAATTTTACATAATCGAAAAACTTTACAGATTAACAATTTTAATGAGTAAAATAAATTGCCGATGACAGAGGTGATTAAAGGTTGGAATAAATTCGATAAAATCGAACGTCTCAACTTTAGTGGAAAAGACACGTCGATTTTGTATTCAGGAGGCTCAGCTTTTTTTGAATTTGACATGTTTTGTTAGGTTTTTGTTTTTGAGATAATGACGTCACTGACATTTTTTTGTCAGGCAACCTAATTTTTTTATTCACTTATCTGGTGTAGTTTGCTAGTTCTACTCTTTTCATCGGTATAAAATTTTCGGTAGAATATTACATAATAACATTTTCGAGAAAAACGCAATTTAACACCACAACCTTTCTTAATATTAAATATTTATTGAGGCAATAAAATGATCTAAAATAACGAATATTGCTTCGAATTGAGTGCTCAAAAGGCCCTCCATTGACGTGTTAGCAATATCCAAGATGCAATTCGAACTCGCGTAAAACTTCTTCGACTAGTTCTGGTCAGATTGCTCTAATTTCAGTTCTAATTCTATATATAATAATATATTCAATATTATTAGGTCTATTCAGATGGACGTTAGATTATACGTAACACCACACGAAAAAATCTAGAGGGGTTAAATCGGGAGGTCTAGCTGGCCACTCTATTGGTCCCCGTCTACCAATCCATCTATTAGGGAAAATATAAAATATTAATCTTAAACTAAGCACGCACTGGAAGTGTATAATTCGGTGGTACTCCGTCCTGTTGATGCCACAAAGATTCATTCGGTATATCTGGATCTGCATTACTTGGATATAATGCTGCAAACACGGGAATTAAATTATTTTACAGAAAATATGTTATATTAAAATATATAAAATTTTCATATATTTTTCACCAGTCAACGTTCCTTCAATGAAGAACGCACGTATAATTTTATTGTCCACAATCCCGGCCCAAACGTTCAGTTTTTGTGGAAACTGAGTATGACATTCTATTGTCCAATGTGTATTTTCTGGTGCGACAATTTTGTCTATTTATGCTGCCATTTAAACTAAACGCATCCGAAAAGACAATCCGTGTCAGGAATTGGGGATCGTTATTACATCGATCCATCATGATCTCGCAGAATTCAATTCTGCGATCATGGTCATCCTCATTTAGCTCGTGAACTAATTGTACTTTATAGGGATACCATTTGTTCTTTTTTAAATGCCTAATACTCCTCAGGTCTAACAACTCCTCACGCATCATAACGACTACCTTAACCTTTCCTTCCAGTTCTATGTTAGATACGAACGCTTCCAAGCTCTTCAGAATGATTAATTTTTCATTTATAGAATGAAATATATACATTATCGTATTCCTCCGCTGCTCTTTTATCATCCTTTTATCATCTGGACTAATAGCACCTTTTAATTGTGCCCTTCTCGAAAAGATATTTTTTTTACTAATAATAGTCACAAATATATCCTGATCCAAATTGTCAGACAAAAATTGTACAATCGCTTCTTTAAATTTGCAATTCCTGAGTGTTTGTAGAAATCATTAGGTCTCTCTTATTCAAGTCCAGTTATAGTCTACGGAATCTCGTCTCGTCTATTTCTTTTAGTGTCCTTAATCGAATTATGAAAATGTTTGTCAAAGACTAAGTACATGAATTTCCGAAGCATTTGTATTATAAATCTTACGAGCAATATATATGCTCGGAAATTTTCGAAAATATATGTCGAGCTGCCGATGCCGGTCCGAAATTATAAAGAAAGTGGAAATAATCTATTATTTTAATGTCTGTGTTAGTGGGTGAGGTGTAAGTGAACGAGTGCTTCTAAGTGACGATTTATCAGTTTCATTCCTATCACCTGATAAAAGTAACCAACGCAGGAGATACCACCTGCGGTAAGGGATACGACAAGCAGACAAGCGCCGTTCTACGTCGACATTGTTGTCCTCGATAGCAAAGGAAACAAGGCGACCAAACACATCCCGTTGCATTATTAGAAGCGCGATTTTTCCTCCTGAAATTACCAACTTCTTCTTCGCGTTTTGTGATCTAAAATTATGAACGAGATTTCGTTTAACAGCTTGATTAAAGCGAGCTGGGTGCAATTATTTAGCTTTATTTCCTCGATTATAGGTATAATAACTTCATACTTTCATACTTCATGCAGCCGCTAGACAAAAGTATCGAGAAGAAAAATGGTAAAATATGGCGGACACAAAGATCGCATGCCAGACTGAAGCTGCTGTCATTAGAATCTAAATTAGTGGCTTCCCGATATGGGTCATCTTCCTATTATAGCTAACTTCCTATACTGATCCCTATACTGATCTGATGATCTCTATATAGCTAACTTCCTAACCATATGTTCTATTTAAATTGCAGCGAGGAAAGTTTAATGCCTGTTATATTTCTATTTTTAATTTAATAGATGGGTGGATGACGTTGTGATTACCAACGATATTGATAGTGCTTGTTATCCATAAGCATAATGATTTAACGCCAAATTTCATGGGTGTAGTAACTTTAACGCCAAAGATGAGACTGCGGGCACGCGTCCTCAATTGCTTCCACCGCCACCCCTTTTCGGCAGGTTATCACGAGGCAGGGTACACTTTTCGGATAAAGACATCAATACCTTTAAATTGATATCTCATTTAAGGCGTAACTCTATTGATGTAGTTCTTTTATATCTTTCGTATCTGAAATATAATCTACTGTTGTTCCTCTAATAAAAGCAAACCACTCCTATCATAACAAAAGTAAAAAACTCCTATTATATGTCTACGCCACAAACATGTATTAATAATTTTATTGCTAATCGGACATATTAACAACGAAATAAATTTGGATTTTATGTGCCTCTGCTTCCAAGAACAACTGTCGTTAATTATTCAGTTGCTCCCATAATAGCAACACAGATTTTAGACTAAGAAATTTCTCTGGAAGTTGTCTAGACATGCTATTATTAATGAAATTGCTAAATTTGGAGAGACAAATAAATTAATATGTATTTTTTTATTATAAAAGAAGAATATTTATTTAAATAGATAATCCTACCCGTACAAACAAGAGTATGTAAATTACATCGAAATAAAAAAATATAGAAACACACATCACACAAAGAGAAAATCACAAAGAGGTATACCTACCCCCACAATAAAAAAGGAACAATTAACAACCAACAAACAAAATTAGTAATAAACAAATTAAGGGGGAGACAAACGTAGGATTTAAACAATGTAAAAATTTGGTACCTACCTATCTAATATTTATAGCCATGCACGAGATAACTGCTGGCCGTCTGCTACTCGCCCACCATGAGTTATCTCGTTTTTGAAGGACTCTTTTGCGGCACCCAGAACGAGTTAATTCGTTGGATTTGCATAGGGATTTTAGACTCAGGGCGATAGTAAAAGATTATTACATAATACGTGAGCATCATGAATCATGAAAATGAACATTTCTAATTATTGTGGTATTCTTTGAAGCATTGTTCTACACATAAAGGAGGCTTTTCTCCTTTATGTGTTTTCTCCATTTTCCAAATAAAGGAGGCACAAACAGGAAATTTTAAACATTTTATTTTACTACCTGTTGACTTACGGTAGAGCAAGTATGCATTGTGTATATATTGTTATATTTCGAGAATATGTAAAGCAATTTTTTTCGGCCACCTAACGGTTTTTCTTAGAGCTCTGTGGTAGCTAAGCATTTGATCCGACTGGTCGATACTTGACATTTCAGCGTTGCAATCCTTCATTATATTATATTTTGTCTTTGCCATACACGGGTTATGTATTCACAGAAGTTATGTGTTTATGGGAAGTTATGTGTTCACGAATTTTCTCGTGATTGGGCGTCATGAGTGAAATTATGTTGGGAGACGCCCGACCACGAGATACTCGTAAGCGTTTTTTTTTTTTAAAGCGAAATGTGAGAAAATGTAACAAATAATGCTTTTCAAATTTTTTGATTCAATATTTTGATATTCATATCGTGGCGTCCTTGGACCCATTTTGGACTGCTGACGTGGGAGTCAACCTGTTAAACCCTACGTAAGTGCGCTCAAAACTAGTTCTGGAATGCAAGACCGTCCTCGAGACGCTCTCTCGGAGGAATAATTTACGCCTTGTATGGGTGCCAGGACATGCCAGTGTACTGGGAAATGAGAAGGCTGATCAGTTGGCCAAATTGGGCACTTTAGAGACACCTACTAGGGCCTGAACCCTTCGTAGGAATCTCCAGAAGCACAGCGGTTCTCTCAATGAAGACTTTAGCCCAAAAAATGTCTCAACATTGGTCACTGCCACCTAAGACGACACCTCTACATAATGGGTCTTGTGGAAGACGGGTCTTGGGATGCTTGGAAGATGAGCAGACAGCGGGGCATGTTCTGATGAATTGCCCCGCTTTACTGCATATACGCATGCGGCATCTGGGACAACCGATGCCGATGACCCAGGGACTTTACAGAGCTATGTCCTAGCCGTCTAGTCCGCTTTATTAAGTCAACTGGACTAATATAGCTCTCGAAAGGCGGGACGTGACGGGCCCATATTGAGGCCTATACGTCATAAGGGCAGAGCCCCCGCCAATCTAAATCTAAATAACCTACGTAAATATAGACCAACAAACATTTTAAACATATCTAACTATGGACTTCATAGACTTAACAGTGCCAAGCTTAAAGCTACTCTAGAGTCTCTGGTTGAACAACTCACAATTTTGATGAATGAATTTATTGAGGAGGGTAATTGGCCAGATATTTTAAAAATAACAAATATTATCCCTATATACGTTTAAAAAAGGTGATGCAGATGATATTGATAACTACAGGTCAATTGCTATAGTGCCACCTATTGGGAAAGTAAATTCGAGACCATTCTAAAGGAAAAATTAGTTTCATACATTGAAAGTAAAACACTTCAGCATTACTCAATTTGGCTTTGGAAAGAAGAAATCTACAATTGGGGCAATAATGGTTTTGATTGATAATGCGGTTGAGGGTATTGATGAAGGTTTAAGTACTTCTGTCACAATGTGCGACCTTACAAAGGCATTTGACTGTGTCATCACGGAGTTGTTACTTAAGTTATAGCATTACGTATTAGGAGTAAAACACTACAATCATTTTCCTTATACTTAAGAAATAGGAAGCAGTATGTTATTTGTAATGATACTGAATCTGAAATGATTTCCGTCACTAACGTTTCTCAGTGTTCGATATTGGGCCCTATCCTGTTTTTATTTTATATGAACGATTTGCCATCAGCATTAAATTAACATAGCAAGTGCATCATATTTGCAGATGATACTACGTTAATTGATAGAGATGAATTAGGTCTTAACGGAGATAGTATAAACAATGCGAAGCCAACAAGTTTACAGCCAACAAATTAAAACTTAATGAAACAAAAACTCAATATTTGCAAATTAGTTCAGATAGGTCGGTAAGTAAATCTGAACCAGTTAAACTTTTAGGTGTAGTTATAGACACATTTTTTAATTGGATACCATATATACTTGAGTCTTCTTTCATCTTTGTTCAATGGTTTGAAGAACTATTTATGTTTAACCAGCGATGTATTGAAAATGGTATACCATGATACCATTGCCCATTCTCATTTGACCTATAGGGTACTTCTTTGGGACAACTCTGTGAAGGCAGAAACATTCATATTAGTATAGGTACTGGGAATTCCGAGTATAACATAATTTCGTCTTATAAATTTGTTTGATTTTAATGTAGGAATTTCTCCTATTTTAGGCGGTACTGTTAAAACAAGTGAGTTAAAGCTATTTCATTTAACCCTTTGTAGATACGTTACACTCTAGATATAAATTTTCTAGAAAAAGTCATGAGTTCAGTGACTTCAGTCATCTTGCCTTAAAACCCTCAAGATACCCGTCACTTGTTCAATTTAATATACAATGATTTCAAAAATATTACCATTCTAAATATAACAATGACGTGCATGGGTTGTCAGTGTATTGTTTCTTTCAATTATCTTCAAAGAAAATAATAAACCAGCCCACAACTGGATAATAAATAGGACCATATTTCTTGTCACCCTCCCTCGAAATTTTCGATTGTTTGCGAATTGCGGACCTGAATTGTGGACATCTGTTTTGTTCGAAATACGCTTAGACATTAAAATCTTAGTATAGAGTAATAAGAGTTTAATTTAAATTTATGGCACATACTCCCAGCACAATTCCTGTGCTGGGATGACAAAAAGCATATAGTAGGAAAACAGCTGTTTAATTTTGTATTCTGTTTACTGGTCAATGTAAATCCATTAATTATCGTTTATGCATTTTGATCTAATTAAACGAGCTTTGGCGGCTGAAGAGGTGTTTGTTCTATTTCCACCGACAAGGCTTTACCTTTGTTAAATATTATGAATACTGAGTTTATTATACACATGTTGCCAAGAGTGTAACAAATAATAAAAATCAGATTTACGCTTTACTGTACTTACACGGAATCGTGTAAAACAGGTCATACACCTAGTAGTTATTTATAGTTTATGATATTTCAAGTCCACATTATGTGAGCTTCGATATTTTTTCTGTGTATAATTTGTTATTAATTTTTTAGGGTTAATGAATTTTAATTTTGAGAACTGCAGCAAATATCATTCTGTAGGATGCATAGCAGGAGGAAGATATATATTTGTTTATATATACTGCTGCACAAAACATTTTGCCTGCTCATAAATAGGTGTAATTAATTATAAATGAAAATAGGATCAACAGACTGCTTATAAATAAAATATGTCTGTACCATTTGGTGTTCATTAGTGTGGAATATTTTATGGTTATAATAAACTAGGATGCAAAAATTGTGGTCGAACTTCATTACAGGATAATGATAAGAAATCTAATAAAATCTATTTCCAGTAAAATTGGAAAAAATCAGACACAATATTGTACTATACAGCGTGATCAGACTTCGGGAGCCTTAAGGATTAAGGCTACGGAGCGGCTGTATCTCAGCTGTCAATCATGCTACGATATTGGGGTGAAAAGTTTATCTACAAATATGGCCAAAATAATTCGATTTAAAATATTTTTTTAATTCCTAATTTCGACGCTAGAGGGCATTTGCTACGGTGTTTCAGCAAATCAGTAATTTCTCCAAATCTCAGGTACAATGTAGGTCAGAAATATACTTTCCGTTTCTATAAATTTTGTATGAAATATTTTTTTTCTAATTGCCATGTCACCAGCAGGATAACAGTTTGGAATTTTTAAAATGCCGTAACTTGAGTTTGTTTTATCCGAATTTAACAAGCGATTGCTCATCATAAAGGGCTATCTACCCTATTTTATAAACGACTTAAATTTAGAGTTGCCGCGAGACACGAAACATCGTTTAAGAAATGTTTAGCGTTTTCGATTACGGCCGCTGAAATAATTGTTACTTATAAGTACAAACAACATCAAAAAGAAATAACAAACAAAGAATTATTCGACATTTTAGTAAAACGACTGTAATTATTAATTATTAAAACAATAAACTTCAAAAATAACTGAACAGCAAACTAACTAATAACGAGTATTTCCTCCTCTGGCTGATATAGCAGCTTCCATACGCCTAGGCATGCTTTCAATCAAATTTGTGATTTGAGGGATATTGTCCCGTTCTTCTGTAAGAGCAATCCTCAATTCATTCAGATTCTCTGGTTTGCGTTTAAAAAAAAATTGCGTCTCGTCTCATCTCGAAGCCATTTTGTCTCGTCTCGAGAGAATTTTGTTTCGAATTTGGAGACGAGATAAAATCCTTCGAGATAAGGCGAGACGAGACGAGACGATACAGCTCGAAATATTTTCATGACTTAAAACGCTTCTAACGTATAGATAATAATAGCATTTAAATTTTAATAATTGTTTTTTGACTTATAAATTAACAAAAAATAGCATCATAGGATATGAGTTGGTAACACATGCCTATAAATTTTAATTGTTGGTCGGGTAGACTTATTTTTTTAGTGTTTTGAAAGAAATTGAGAGGATTTTAAATAGTCTTCAATAAAAAGAATTTATGATTATGACAATTGTTTCCGCAATTTTTTTTGTTTGTATAACAGGTTGGCCCGCATTTCAGGGACTAAACTTAACCGAGTGATAAAACTTTTTAAAATAAGAAAGAAAGTTCATATATTTTTTTTAATTATTGAACATAATTGTAGATAAAAATTTTAAAATTACTTATATTTTTTACTTCATGCTGTTTTCTTTTTGAAAAAAATCCTCGACTCCAAATATTTTTCAACTATGGTCTTTTCAATTATGGTCTATGGTCTTGAGGCTACGTTCATTTGATAGCAAATTTGATTTGCAAACTTTTATGTCACTTGGTATTTTCTCATTTAAACCTCCATTTTTAGCTGTCATTTGACATTTTCTTAGTCAATGTCAACAACTTTTCCCGTCAATTAGTACAAAATATTCCATTAATTCCAGTAATAAAGACTACAACCCCCTCCCTCTCAAATGCAGATTTGTAAACATTTTTTTTACAAATTTTTTTTCAAAAAGGCATCAAGTAAAAAATATTTGTGGCAATTTTCAAACTTTTATCTTTAGTTTTATATTTTTACTTAAAGTCAATAATTAAAAATATAATATATTTTTTAAATCTGCGAGACCTTGTATCTCGGAAACTTTTTTTCTTGTTTTAAAAAGTTTTATCCTCCGGTAAAGTTTAGGCCCTGAAATTCCGGCCATCGTGTATATAATATAGCACACACGAGTACCCGTTGATATTTGGTTCTACAAATCAAGCGTTTTATAAAGTAATTATTATAGAAAAAGTTGAAGATTGGTATAGTACATGAAGTATGGACATTTCTAGAATTGAACATAAAATCCAAAAATGTAATGATATATTTATTATGATATTCTATTTAAAACAAATGCATCTTTCTGAAATTGTGTAACTACTAACTAAATCAAAAATCGACTGGTTCGAGCATTTTTTAAACTTATCGAATAAATTTATTGGATTTATTCGATAACTCAAAATTGAATTGCTTCAAACCAAGAAACCAAATCAACTCAAGACAAACGAGACAAAACGAGACGAGACGACATATGGCCTTGTCTCGTCTAGTCTCGAAAAATTTTATATCGAAATTTCGAGACGAGACGACACGAGACAAGGGGTTATGTTGTCTCGTCTCGCGGCAACTCTACGTAAATTTAATATATGTTCCCAAAGATAGGGGGAAATTCAAAGAAATATCATATTCGGCTCGTTTTCTTAAAAATATATTAAATGAAACCCTATAGCATTATTTGCTGTGTTTAATAGGTCATTAATTAAGAAAATTAATTAGGAAACCACAGGTCGATATCTCATTCGATTTAAAAGTTTCAATTTTTTGCTAATAATTAGTGGTTTGTTATTTCATTCTTATTACCAACTTTCATTGTAAGTATTAATTTATAGAAAAGTATGCAGCAATGCTCTATGAAAAGAAGACAAGATAACTTATTATTACTTATCATTAAAGTTGCTCTGGCAGTTTTAAAATTATTGTAAAAATATTAATAATCACAGTCAAAAATCTTATTAAATAAATTGGTAACAAATTTTTGTTAAATGTTCAAATTGTCTTCCACGGTATTGAATGCATCGTTTTGCCTAGGTAGTATATATATTAATATACTATTGATGGCATTACCAATTCGAGCTATCATATCTTCTTGGGTTGTTGGTCGATTAGGAGTTTATCGGTTCGCATATATTTGGAGGCAATTTAATCCCATGAAAAAACAGTCAAATGTGAAAAAAAAACTTTATACGCAACCTACAAACGCCTGTTACCGATCAGCTGTGTTGATAATATTCAAGATAAAATTACCCAATAGATTATAAGTAAGATGAATAAATTAAATAAATAAATAAACAGACTTAAACTGCTCGTCAATAGATTCGGCTAATACAAAATGATTGTCCATTTTTATAATATTGTAACTTTAAAAATAGTGGACGGATTTTTAATCGGTTTTCAGCATATGAAAACCTAATCTTTTCTCTATGACCCGGTATATTTTAATCTTCAATATCTTTGTTCCAAAGGTGCTGAAATCCTTGTGCAAAATTCGTTGAAGTTGAGTAACGTCCCGCTTTCACAAGAAAATTTTCTCAATTTTTCATAACGATTTTTTAATACCCCATAAAATTTTAGCCTAGGATTGTATCGGCGATTTTTAATTTTACTTTTGTAAAGTTGTTAAAGAACGATTTATAGAAATTGGCAGTTTTTCGTATTTTTTTGAATTTTCAAAACTTAATCTGGGAAGAAATTTGATCGCAATTTAATTTAATCACAGAAATTTAATCACAGGATTCGCAGAAGTCTTCTGAATGTTTCTGCAGGGCATAAAAGCCCTGCAGAATTACATAAAAATCAATTATACAGGGTGTACGCTATCTCATCTTAAATATAAAAAATAATAAAAATCTTAATTTTTGAGGAGACTCCCGTTTTTTCAAATATTGTGTAATTTTTTTTATACGGGTCAATTTGAAAATGTCCTTTTTCTATTCTTGATTGTAACATTTTCACGATTTATAAAGCCCTGTATAAAGCCGTTGCTTTTTTTTCCATTTTAATAAAAAACATACCTTGCAATGATTACCCAAACCACTTTTCCGAGTTTTCAAACTATTTAGATAATGTTCTAAAAATCGCCGTCACACCCTTAGGCTAAAATTTTATGGGGTACCTATTTAAAAATCGTTATGAAAAAATTGAGAAAATTTTCTTGTTAAAACACGGGATGTTCCTCCCAATTTTGCACAAGGATTTCACAACCCTGTACAATACCCTTGGAAACAAGATTTTAAAGATTAAAACACACCGAGTCATAGAGAAATGATTAGGTTTTCATATGCTGAAAACCGATTGTAAATCCGTCTATTATTTTAAAAGTTACAATAGTTTAAAAATGGACAATACTGGAAAAAATTGATTTAACTCATATTTTCATAATTTGTAGTAGATTATAATATTCTTGTTATAGCTGTTGCTGATGGTAGGACAAAATAGAGATCCAATTAATCTAATATTCTTAAAATTTGTAATATTGAGTATGGTAGAAATACAAATACATTACGGGTTGGAAAATAAGTACAGTATATTTTTAGATTTAAATTCTTTCACTAACGCACGTGTTGCGAATTGTGGACAAACGCCAAGCTCGTCTATTTATCAGAAGGATGGACAACTGAGAATGTTTTCTCTGAATTATTAAGACACCAAGCAACCCTATGATTTATTCTAATAAAATTAAAACATTTAGAAGCGCAACAGATAGGTATAACAGTAGAGAAATTCTACTAAACTAAATGATATACGGATGCACATGAATAGTTGAGAAGAAACAACAGCATAATTATAGCTAATGAGATGGCAGATGGTATGTAATTTATGGAAAATTATTACACTGGTATTATGTCAATTTAAACAGGAATTATAGTGTAAAAAGATAACGAAGCAATAATACACGCAGCGGATGTCAGGGCAGCTTTCCACCAACATTGACCCTATGCGAGTTTAAGTTTAGCTAACCAAGTTATCATCATATTTTTAATTATGGATGCTGCCATAGATGCCTCACACCTTCGTTACGTAACGGCGTATATAGTAAAGTAAGCTGATCAACCATACAATACACAACGCAAAGAAAGATATCATGATGTGATTAAGAATAGAGAATAATAGTAAATGAACTATTGGTAAAATATATCCGCTACTTAACCTAATATAAAATTATTGACATTTATGACATTAGTAGAATTTTGGGAAATTTTGATTAGGTCCGAGTTGGTTTCACTATAAATCTTATATCTATGAGTTCTATTTAAAAATTGTTCTTTTATGAAGATAAGCAATTGATAATTTAGATAATTGTTAAAAAGTTTTGATATCTCATTTTATAGTCATGACTTATATTCGAATGATATGATAAGGTACCTTAAATTTGTCTAACGTTGCTGCTTTACGCTTTTATTTTCACAACTTTGCTCTTGTCCGGCTAATTGTTTTTATTTTATTATTTCAGCATACTCCGTCTATCTGGTTTCTCTGCAACTCAACAACTCTTTTTAATCCTCTTCTCCCCTTATGATATCTGCGATCTGCTTCTATATTTCTATCTGCAATCTCCTTTTCTTATTTTCTTCCTGGCATCCGATTTCTTTCTGAATTATTATTTTCTTGCTTGGTTTCCCCCCTTCTTGTTTTCCTGATCTCTTGATTTCCTTTTTTTATAATAAACTCTATGCCATATACAATTTTCTATACTATATATCTATGGCATGCACTTTCTCATTTTAGTTACGGAATTTATTATACTTAGCATCTTTATATTCACTATGTCAACTATACCTTAGTTATAATATCAACAATTTACACTTTTCTACATATGATACGTATGCATCTTGGTTACCACACAGGTGTATTGTCATTTAATAATAATAAGCGAAATGTTGAACTAGAAGTACTAATATGAATTAAATAATAAATTATAGCAGAGTATATCATTAAAATTATTAAACTCAAAAGTAATTAACTAACTTCACTAATTAATTAACGAAATTATTAACTAACTTAACTAATTAATTAATTAACCAAAAATAAGAAATATGGTTTCGAGGCTACAGCTCGAGACAAATATGAACGATCGAACGTGCTTGAAAATATAAAAATTTAATAAAGTAAATAATTCAATTGAATTTTAAAATAGGCATGCATATAAGCAATATATAAAATGTTATGATAATTTAGAATTATATATATATATATATATATATATATATATATATATATATATATATATATATATATATATATATATATATACAAACTTACCAGGGAGAACTTCCTTGGAGACTAGTAACAAAGCCAGGAGAATAGAAAATGTAATTAGAGGCAGAAGCCAAGTATTTTTTACAGACAGTAGTATAAAAAAATAAGTCGTTAAATTTTAATTTTATTCAGTGTTAAATAATTTTAAATATCATCAAAAATCTCATCAGTATTTCAGCGAACCCAAAGCATAATAATATGAACGTTATTCCCACAAAACTACTGCATAACATGATGGTATGACCAATTAGGTCCAATGTACTAATTATTAAGAATTTAAAACAAAGTGTTCATACATCGATTAAAAATTATAGTAATCACAAGTTCATCGTACTATATTCACCAGTGCAAAGGAAGCAGCAAACGTAGAGAGAAAAAATCATCCCAAATAACTAAAATACTCGTAAGAGCCATTCGTAAGTAATTAAAAATAAATAAATCATTACAATATATATATATATATATATATATATATATATATATATATATATATATATATATATATATATATATATATATATATATATATATATATATATATATATATATATATATATATACACACGTTATATGAATTATTTCCCGAGATAATTAAAAATATCTCAAATTAGATAACTTTATGAATGGATGGTATAAAGTAGGTTGATATAAATATGTCAATATAACCACGTATGTGCCATCAGGTAAATAGAGATGAGGTGCCAAACAATTTATTGTTAAAGGTTAATGTTATTGGAACGAAAATGAAAGCAAGCGGCAACCTACTTAGTTATATATGTACAATATTTTCTATTCATATGTTTATTAAACCATTCGCTGCAAAAGTCGAATCCCTACTTGTTTATATATTATAATTTTAACTAAAATCGAATATTTTATCGAATACTATATTTCTTTATACTTATTTATTTGTACCATTTTTGGATAAATGGTATAGGTAAATTGTTTTTGCTTTTTTAGTAAGACGCTATGTAACTAATGAAACGTTTCCAATTGAAAAAAATTCAATTGACACAATTATGGAATCAATTGATATTCAAATGTAAGAAAAAGAATACAGAACATCTTTCTGCAATATACAAATATGTTAATATAAAAATATTAAACAAATTAACGAAAACCATTATTATATCTATAATATGTTAGCTTAGATATGATTCTTGAAACTTGTGATGACTCTCCATTCTCCAACCACCGATGCGATGACCCCTCTCTTGATCATCATCATCAAAAGATAATCGAAAATGATTTGCATAATTTAAATAAAGGTTCTGGGATTATACGAAAACCACTAGAGTCGATTCAAAAAGCATAAAATGAAACCTACTCCATACCACTTATTTTTAACCGACAAACATTTCATTTAAAAAATAACCCCGCGATGAATTCCAAAATATTTATATTTATAACGCGCTCCTTTTCCAATGCGTATCCGTAGTTGCTAATTCGCTCTCTCTCGTACTCCCAGTGAGGAGAACAGCTCGCTAGACACGGCGTTATAAAAATGGCTCTAAAAACCTTATATTTGAAACGCGATCTGTTATGCAAGGGTATACGTTGGTATTGCTTCAATTCAACCGAACATGGTAAAAAAATTGAAATCGTAAAAAAAAAATTTAAGCACTACTGAAGTCGGAACTTTCTCAATTCTACCGCTTTCCCCTCGGAAAAAAATATAACTACAAATAAATGTGAAGATGCTTTGTACATTACATACACGTAAAATTATATATTCCTCTAAAATTATATCCTCGTTCCATACTCAATAGTACATCATTGAAACAAAAATTAGTAACCTACGTTACTTGGCTATGGAAGAAAAAAACATCAGTTTGAGCAGGAGGCCTGTACACAAATAAACATTTTCAAGATTCAATCGCTCATATATATTTTTAGTACCACCCAAATTTTCGTATGAAGAGATTCTGATGCGATAAACATTTTTGAACAAGATGGTTTTTTGAACAATCATATGACATGTGTATTGCATATATGGCAGGTCCACATCCCAGATCACATTGGTACAATAAGTTAAACATATTTACTTTTGGTAATGGCAGGCTTTAAATTTTACATTTTTTAATCAACGCAAAAAATCGCGAACCCGTGCCAGGGATCTTTCATTGCGTTGGTTAGTTTTGGCAAATTAAGAGTGCGAAATTTTAAAAACTGCAAGCAAATATCTTTAAATGTAGGATTATATAAAAGATGAACCTGTTAATAAAAATATACATACTCTTACTTTATTCATTTTAGCAGACAGGTAGAGAATTGCTCTGGTCGTATGTTAAATTTTGACATCAGACATTTAACATACGATCAGAGTAATTATGTCAAGTTTATGAGTGTTGTCATACTGACAAAATATATGTCCTGATTATTCCTGCAAAGATAAACTTACCTTTGTATTTGTCTATTTCATAATACTAAAACATTAGTCTATTATTATGTTCATAAAATTGATAATTTAATTTATAATTTGTTTAATTAGCTTAGTTGAATGTAGCTATTAATTGAAATATAAAATAAATGGCTCATTCAGGAGATTGTGTTAGAATGATTTCTAATTAATTGCTAAAGGCGAGGACTTTGTAGGTATAGTTTTACCGTCTAACAGAGGGTCAGACGAGAACACATATCACTAGGTTACCGCTAGTGAGTGAGATCATTTTTAATGCTCATGAGAATAGAAGAAATTATATTCTCAATTTTACCCATATTAAGACGCAGGGGTCATATCTGGGCGCCTCCAATGCGGAACCCCTGGCGAAGGAGGTTGCCTACATATCTCTGGACATAGAGAGCTTAATAACCGCTGCACCTAAACAAACCCCTGTCTCCACAAGAACTGGCGAGAGTGGATGAAGAGCTTCGGGAAACTCTTCTGGAAGACGCTGACGTCTGGTGCATCAATTGTGCAGGGTACAATGGTGCCCTACGGTGTCAGTCGGAGAAACGTAACATACCTACGCGTGTCTTCGACTGACAGAATCCTTAGGCGGGTGTGGCAGATTGAAGAAAAGATCCGGTCGTCAAGACAACACTGGTCCCGTATGCAGTGTGTGATGGATTAGATCTTGGCCAATAGGGCATATACTACAAAAATGCGGCGTTGGGCCACAAATTTAAGACGGCTCCATCACACACTAAATAGAGCGCTGCTGTTAACCAGCAAACAGCACTGGCTTAATAAAATACGGGCGCTAGTGACTATGAAAGTCACTAGTTAGGCGAGCTAGAAGTATCGCGGAAAACCAACAATTTCGCGAGTAACTTCCGCCTCCCACCGCCTCTCCGTGTAGTCGAAAATCCGCTGACGCGACGGTAGAACTGATTGAAAACTTCTGGAAGGGAATATGTGAGGTTTCTCATCCACTAATTAGAGACACTTTAGCCCTGGCGAAGTTTGAGGCTTTCTGTGAAAGAAATCAACAGCTGGAGCTCCAAGAACTGCGCCAACCGATAACCCCGGAAGAAGTTCGGATGACTCTCGAGGGTTCAAAGAACTTTGCTGCTCCGAGTCCTGAAAGGATCCTCACTTATTGGTGGAAGAAATCATTCAGATTCACCACCATTTAGCCAGGATTTTTAACGACTGGCTGAATGGAGATCAGCAGAGTCCGGCCTGGTTCGTCGAAGGGCCAACAGTGCTCATCCCAAAGAACAGAGATTTTTCTGACACAACAAACTATAGACTAGTAACCTGTCTGAACGCATGTTACGTTTACACGCATCTTCAACATGCCTGTACTCATGGCAATTGACGGGGTCTACCAACAGATATACGAGCAGAGAGGTTCTAAGAGAGGCATAGCTGGCTGCAAGAAGAACCTGCTGATCGACAGATGTATCGCGCAGGACTCCACTAGGTAGTACAAGCGAAATATTTCTATGGCCTGGATCGACTACCGCAAGGCATTTGACACAACCTCACATGAGCTAATGATTCACTTGCTCCAATGCTTTGCGTTGCCAGATCCAATAGCAGACCAATAGTCAGATGCAGAGAACAACAATGTCGCTCTGGAGAACCCGCTTCACCTTTACATCGGGTGATAGCAAGGTTCAAACGGAGTTATCTTTAGGTTAGTTATCCCTTAGTCAGGTTTAGTTATCCCTTAGTCATTTTCTGCATCTCACTCGTGCCGTTATCTGTTGCACTTAGAAGAACCCGTGGTTACAACTGCGGCCCACCCGGAAACAAGAGGCATAAGGTCACTCATTTATTTTATATGGATGACCTTAAGCTTTATGCCTTCGGGGAAAGGGATTTGCAACAGTCCTTCCGGGTGGCGCAAGAGTGCACAGTGGATATTGGTATGGAGTTTGGGTTGGATAAATGTGCACTGATTCGTCTCAAGAGAGGACGACGCGGGGACTACGGATATGATGCGCAGCTGGTAGAGGGAGGCGAATTTTTTATGTTACGTTCACCATTCAGGCGCGAGTTGAAAGAAATGGACACTCACATTTAATTTTTTTTCCTATAGGACCATATTTTTTTTATCCACGTAGGAATTATGTCACCATTTCCACGTCCACCACGACCACGTATAGACTTGGACTAATTTACTTATACTGCTTTACATGTATACCTATGAGTTGGAGGACCTTCAACTTAATAAGAAAAATCGGGTGTGCCACCTTTTTTTGGAGTGTATATTCTAATATTATTTCGGAATCCATTGATTATGTTCAAGAGACATTAGTATGAAGGGTTACAATTTTATTGAAATACATATCGTTTAAGAAAACTGTACGTCGCGTCGTTTAGAAAGTATATAGAAATATTTGGCAGATAGAACATTCACCGAAAATTTATGTAGATAGAAGAGTCATAGGGATTCAAAAAAATTATGAAACCTCGCCACAGCTGCCAGTATTATTTATTTGCAGACATATATTCCTTGGGACTGAGAAGGTATTATCTTGTTAAAAATATTTAGTCCTATTTTACTGCTTCTGGCAAACGTTAGCATTAAATTACCCCGGGATTGTTGACCAACCATGCAGTTGTCACCTATTCATAACAATTAAAGTAGATGCGTGACATGCGCCTACAGACAGTCTCGATTTGGATCGGGCGCTCTCCCTATTCGTTACAAATTGAGACCTTAAATTAGAACCGGATCAACCAGGTAGTTGTGTTCAGGAAGTGAGACAATGACAGTTTCAAAGTGAAAATGTTGGTTTTAGTTATGAAGTATGTGCACTAAATCATATTTTATGGTAATTTGGAAGGATATCTCTCAGGTCGTTGCTTATAGTGTAAGCCAGATTTTCATGTTTTTTCTCCCAAGCTGTTGTTTTAGGTGAACTTAATATTTTGCTAAGATGACTGGGAATTGGGTCACTTACTTGTGGCAGTTATTTTTTCGATATCTGTATCTTCCCATTGAGGCTGTAGCGGGGTGAGTTATGGTGATCATTTCAGAAAATTAAATACTTAGAGATAGGTACATGGACTTTATAGTCATGGACAATTGCAGATAATGATAATATTGCTATAATATAGAAGGAACCCGCACAAAATATTATATATTTAACGGTTGTGAATATTTTTTTTTACCTAATACTATCCAGAATAAAATATACCAAAGACAGATTTGTTGGAACACATTATGATATAACAATGATTGCATAATTTCTAGGTTACCAGAAGGTGATACAATAAAAGATTCTACTAACGTTCACAAGCAGAATACTTTTTCAGAACTTGGATTATAATTTAAAATTAAAACTTTTTTATACTGATATTTTAAATATATTATATTCCCATACAAAGCCCCTTTTTCTCTTTTTCTATGTTTATATAATAAACGTTTTTAAAGTGTGACAGAAAGAATTTTTTTATGGAACTTTATTAAATAAATAATTTATAAAAGAAAACCAGAAAACTTTTATACAGGGCGTCTCGTAAAAATAATGTGCAAAAATTTAACTGTACATTTCCTGTCAAAAACTAAGACTGGTTCGTAGTATAAAATTTTTAAAAATAACCCTTTCCCCTCAGCTACACCCCTTAAAGTGGTATCCCAAGAAACGGTTTTTAATTTCTACAATCAAGTTTAACCTCGTCGATATAGGATCAAAATAAAATTAGGGATTTCCCATTACGTCGCCGTTTCGCTTTGTTTCAAATGCTTCTTCAGGACTACAAACCATAATGTATTATTACGATGTGTATATAAATAAACGATTTAAGCTACATACTTATTAATAATGTTATTAATTCCTTTCAATATGCCGTTTTTAAAACTTTACATTGATGACACAATTTTGGCTATACCAGAAAACAAAATTGAACATATTGTAGATTATTTTAACAGTATTGATGAAAATATTAGATTTGCTATAGAAAAAGAAAACAATAATAGTATTCCGTTTTTTAATTTATTTATTTAGACGATATTAAAAGACAAAAATCAACCTGAAATACTTTCACATTACTTTTACCAAGTCCTTCTAAACTATGTATTGAAGTTAACATTGCCAAACAATGCCACTTCTTAAGAATACAATGATAAAGTACGCCTAAATATTATTATGGAATTAGTTTATATTAAAATCCTGACATTACAAAAACCCTTATTCCTTGTGAAAGTGTTATATCTGTCTGATATCCCTCTACGACCCAACTCTTCGTTCCCCAATTCACAACCTGGCTAGACATTTAGCTAATATCCTTCAACCTATCACAGAACAATCTTCTTCTCATGTCAAAAACTCCTACTATTTCATCAATCATCTACAAAATGATCCCATTTCAAAAAAATATATGCTTGTCAGCTTCGACATTGTATCACTATTAACTAATATCCCACTATCTGAAACCATTAACATTCTTGAAACAAAACACCACATTTCTCTTAGCATAATATCCCTCATAAAACATTTTCTATCCAATACTTATTTTTCTCTTCCAAAACAATTTCTACAAAAAAAACGAGTGGAGCCCCATGGCTATCCCCCGTCATAGCCAATATATTCATAGATGACTTTGAAACCCTAGCCCTAAATTCTTCCGAACTAAAACCTACCTGTTGGTTAAGATACGTTGATAACACCTTCGTTCTCTAGCCACATGGTAGGAACTCCTTAGATGTTTTACGAGTTTTAGCTGAATCAATTATTACTGATAATTGTAGTATATGAGAATTCTGTTTTTGAAAATTTTGTTGATTAGAGAAAAAGGGTAGTTATTATTTAAAAAACATTTTTTGCGTTTTCTGTGCATTCTTTTCTAAAAAAAGTATTACAATTTTTGAAGGCTACAATGTTTTTTTTGTGTTGAAATTGATAAATCTACCAGATTATGTTGTTTTTGTATTCCATTTTGTTAATATCTCAGTTTGATTATTTATAAGAATTATAGGAGATATAAGAGATATAAGTTATAAGACATATAAGAAATTTATACTATACTATTTTTTTATTCGTTTGCAATTTTAAATTCTATTTTTTGATTATAACTATTGAATTTATTTAGAATCGAATTTTTATATTCCATTGGAAAGGCATTTATGCAATCATCAACGTAACGTGTGAAAAATTGTATTTTATATTTGAATGATGGAGTGATATTTTTTTCAAAATCTTCTAGTAGTAATTCAGCACTTGTACTGGATATTAGTCAATCCATTGCACAGTCACATGTTTGTTTGTAAAATGTATTATTGCATTAAAAAATAAATTTATTGTGAAATAAGTTAGGTACAAACTTTGGCATAAATTCCAACGAAAATAATTTAATACCAAATATTGAAAATATAATAGAAACTAAACCAAATATTATAAAAAAATAAATTAGGTCCGAAATTGATAAGGTTTTAATAATAATTTTAAATAAATCAAATTACTGACATACATAAATCCACAAAACAATTAGAAAAATAAATAATAAATACTCAACAATTTTTAAAAATAAACCCAAAAAAAATTATATATTAATTTTCAAAAAAAATCACTGAGGGATTAATAATTATTCGGTTAAGCAGCCATGTTCACACGACAAATTTTTAAATAAAGAAATATTTACGCGAAAAAAAGCTGAAACCAACCCCTATAATAATTTTCTTCAGAAGAAAATTATTATAAGGGTTGATTTCAGCTTTTTTAACCCCTTGTCAATAAAACTGTCACATACTGTCAGTTTATTAGAGCAAGTTGTTCGACAAATTTTATTATTCCAATATAATGTTTATTATTTGTGCATCCTGTTTACATATTTAGTCTAAAATTGTCACCTGTGTTTATGTTTGCAAACTAGAATCTAATTTGTCTACGTTCTTAACTGAAAGCCGTGGCGAGATTATCAAAGCACAGAAACTCATGTTCTGTCATTTATCTAGCGCTTGCTTTGCTGATTTTGTCATATGCACCAGACCAGTAAACTAGTCCAGGCTACTATTTTTGACTGCAATATTAATTATGTAACTTGTAAATTACTATGGAAGCGATGGAATATTACAAATTTTTTGAACTTTGAACTATTTCTGAAACGGAAGAAATGTTTAAATTGATGATGATTAATATATCTTAATACGGGGAATAGTGACGAACCTTCCTTTTGCATGTACCTTCCTTTTGTGGTGCTCAACAACATCCCGAATGTCCACAGCGATACATGCGCCGATGGAAATATTACGCGGTGTCAATGGTCATGATAAACAGTTTTTTGCGAATATCTCCTTGACGGTTATTTTTATAGAAAAAACTAGCAGTTATCAAATTTGAGCTTAGAAAATTGCCTACAAAAATATAATTTTACTTTTTTCGTAACACTAACGGTATTCAAGAAAATTCGATTTGAAAACTCGTAACATTTATATTTTTCATGATACGTACCCTCCTTTCCATATCACCTTTGAGGTAGAGTACAAGATGCGTTTTTTAAGCGGTGTCCCCAATAGGCATAATTCATGTATATTTATGATTGAAATATTTGTTTAATTTTTATTATTACAAATTTTTATTTATCTGAAAAGTATTTATTTAAATGACAAAAATTATTATAAAATGATTAAATAATTATTTTTTTCATCATCTTCAGACTCCATTTCTCCACACACCAATTACAACAAACTGGTGAACAGTATAATCCAACTTTTCTGCAACCCCAATATAAGGTGCATCCCATGGTGCAATTATAAAAAATTGTATTCAGTAGACTATCAGGCGCGGGTCGAAGAAGAGTTTTAACTGGCACCAAAATTTGGTCTAGCAATGTCCATTCCCAGTCTAGAGGGTGAAGCTCGTTGCCTGCCAGGTCATTCTTGCATTTGGTAATAGATACGATATAAATGTTGCCGAGAAGCACTAGATGTTGACGGAAGACAAGATAATTCTACAGGTCTTTTAAGCTGTATTAATTTTGCAAACGTCAAAAATCTGTGATTATCAATAAATACTTATTTTACTGGTGATACATAGCCAGGAGAAAACGGATATCAATATTAAAAATCACTTCGGGGAGCATTCTTTTTTAGTAAAAATATTGGCGAAATTAATGAGTTCCTTATTCCTTTCAAATAATTTAAAGGCATTAATAATTTTACCTCTGTGAAAAATAGCTGATGCATCGCAACCAATATTTCAGAGTACATCATCCTTCTTCGTCTTGCTCACTATGGAGTAGGGTCTACACAGTTTGTATTTTTATGGCCTCTGAAATTGTAACATTAATAAATTTTTCAATTTTTTCAGCCATTTCAACGTTTAATGCAAATATTCGACACATACATATCGTTGAGCAGTGCATACTGTATATTACAACTTTTTAAATAATATAACTAGTATTTTTTCATTCGCGAAAAACCTCCTTACGTGACCTTTGACCCCGAGTATCATTTTAATCGGCACATATATCGATGGGGACTTTTAGGATATTGTTTAGAACCACCCGAGGAAGTTTGATACGAAAATCCAGCTTTCTGGGAATTTTTCCAAAGTTTGTCTTTATTCCCTGAATTAATCCAGTGTTTAGATATATTTGTTCATAATTAATGTCCAACACGTAGTATTTATAAAAAGATATTTATTCAATTCATGGGCAGTTCCCTAAACCTCTATATTTTTTCTTTTGCAGCAACAATGTGAAATATTCCAACATAATTGTAGTTGCATATTTTCTTTGGGACACATTTCAGAGGTATGATTATCATAAAATCATCCAATTTTCACATATTTTTCATTCAACATAGTTTTGTCCTTATCAATATTATGTTCCTTCTCGCTCCATTATTTCCTTAAATAAAATATCAACTAAACAGAATCTCAATAATTAAATCTCTGTTATATTCTCCTCTTTATAATTAAAGAAAGTTTAAAATATATAAACAATGTATTACACAACTTCTGCCATTAATCTTATTAATTATTCTACATTAAAACGTTTATGTTTTAAGACTGCAGTTTTATGGATGTTTTGGATATATAATATTATAAACAGCAGAAAGAAATGCAATTATGCTAATGATATTTACAAAAATAAACTTAAGAAATAATGTCGCCAGTTTGGAAATTCTAATATTTATGACATATAATATTTTATTCCGAAAGGAACTGATTTTGCAACGGATTTGTATTTTTATAACACTTGCATACAGTGCGGGGTTTCGTTGAGAAATATTTTGGAAGCGTTGCATTTTATACTCATAAAATGAATGCATATACAAATAGTTCGTTGTGGCATCGGGTACCTACCAAAGAAATGCCCTAACAATTTTTTCTATACAAAGCAATACATGCTGTTGGGCTATATCCATTAATATTTAAATTTGTTCAAGCTTTAATAAAAAAACAAAACCGACTATATATATATTAGCTTTTAAGTTCTTTGCTACTCATATTTGTTTTGCGAAAAGAAATCTTGGGTTTGTAGCAATTCATTACATAGAGAAATAAGCAAGTAGACGAATAATAAGGAAAGCACACTTACCAGTTGTATATCTGGACATATATACGGAAAAGGAACCACTTAGAAATTGTGCAAGTTCTTTCACCTTTATTGAGGATCTTCAGAGTGATGTACGATTTGTTTCATTGATCATTTATACTTGAATTTAAATTTATATATATTTTTTTTCTGTCCGTGTGTTGTCATTGAACTCCACCTAAATGGCTGGACTGATTTTTATGATGATTAAGTTGATTCGAGAATGGTTCTCAGCTTTGGTCCGATAAAAAATATGTTTTTTAATTAATTTAATTATCTCTAAATTAGGGTTGTAACCGGTGCATTAGCCATTTTTTCTGGGTGTATCTGGTGAGTTCCTTTGTATATCTTCGGAATCCAAAATACCGCCTTTCCAACAAATATAATTTTAAAATTGGTGTATAAATCACGGATTTCTAAGGTAACAACTGAAAAATAATACAACCGTATTGAGAACCTCCTCCATTTTTGTCAGTTATTAAAATTCAGTTATTAAAATTCGCTGTACAGGGTATATAATGGTTATACAGAGTCACTGATATGTATGAAAACGGTCGATTAACTCCTAAAGTAAGATAGTTATCGAAAAATCATGAGGTATAAAAGTTTTAGGGTCTTAAAAAACCTATTACAATAAAGAAAATTTAGTAATCAGAATCAGTCAAAAGTCATGAAGAAACAAAGATGCTTTTTTTTTAGTGGTACACCCCGTATATTATTCCACATTTCAATTCTTTTCTAAATTTGAAACAAAATTCACAAGCACATCAAGTACCTAGATTTAACCGTTTTACTCTCATATTTAAAAAAGCAAAGGGCCCAAATACCCATAAAAGTGCGTTTATCTCGAAAACGGTACGTACTATCGTGTTTTAACCAGAGACCCTTTTTACACCGCGTTCCCTGTTCAAGTGTATATTGCTCTCTGCCCTACTACAAAAAATTGAGAAAAGTCACTGGAGAACACACGACATAAATCGTTATTACACAATAAGTGTTGATCCGTTTTAAATGCAAAAACATGTTTTCTATGCGTTTCATAACATATTTCTCAACATATTTCTATGTATTTTGCTGTGCAGCTCCTAAACCAATGAGTGTATGGGACTATGAATGTATGGGACTATGGATAAATATAGGGGACGTGGTGTAACAGGGCGTAGCTTTCTTAGCTTGCTTATTATGCCCTCTTAAAAAACTTCAAAAAAACTGCACTGGACGCATTTTTTTTATTATGTCTAATTCGGCTGGATTAAAGGTGGAGGATAGGGCATGATATAATTTATTATTAGTTTTTACAGAAAATAAAAAGCATAATAATTGTTTAGGATTGATAAAAATGCATGAAACGACAGACAAAATGTATTTTTTGATGTATTTTGAACGTCTTGGATATTCCAAATTATAAGAAAATAATAGTTATGACAGATTAAAAAAAGAGACATAACAAATTTTAATAAACAACTAATATTTTCTTTGGGTTATAATTTATAGTGGCGCTTTATAGGGGTGCTCAAAGTGTTCACCATTTACCTCCTGCCAGTAATGAATTCTTTGAATAAAATTTTGTAGTGCATCTAAAAGACAGAAATTTCGTGCCTTATCGTTTCATTCTATTTTTTATGAAAACCCACAGAGAAAAGTCAAGCGAGGTCATATCGGGAGACCTAGCTGACACTTCAATTACTCCTTTCCGTACAATTCATTTATCAGGAAAAGTTTCATTTAGATATGACCGTACATAGGACCGACCGAACGTAGATATGACCGACATGCGGTCAGTCATGTCCCCTGGCCTATCAGCTCTCCAATGGTTGACGAGTAGTTTTGGTACACCCTATATATATACATAGATTCTATATAGGAGATTAAGTATCAACACGAATTTTAAAGTTGTGTTTGTAGTACATCAATGTTTATGATATTCTAATGGACTCGTATTCAGCGTTACTACTACATTAGCCGTGAATATTATTGTTTTAAAACATATTTTTGATATTTATATTTTTTGAACAGCTGGATTCTAGACGTTAAACACCTGACGAATATTATGAGATGCAGCAAGTCTAAAAATATTACAGGGCTATGCTTTTCCAATATACATGTTTACTAGCATACTTATAAGTAATATAATAATAGGAATACTGTAGAAAATTCTGGCAGTTATATAAATTCGATAACTGTCATAAGTGGAGTACTATAATATAAATAGGTATGTATCTTCCGGTATATTTTGCAAGTGTAAGTCAAAAACATGTCATATCTGATATGTTTTGTATTTTTCAGTGTATATTGTTGCAAGTGCAAAATTAATGTAAAAGCAAAACTTTTACATTTGATACATCTTATCTGAAGTACCTATTACCTGAAGATTGGCTATTTTCTCTTACAAGTTGTAAGTTAACTTGATTCATAGTTTAACTGTTTGTTATAAAAAAGCGTCTATTATTTCTAATATATCTCTTACAAAACCGGATATGTTTTAGGACCAATTAAATCTATATTTATTCTATTTCAAATTAAAAATATCATAAAATTTTTGCCATATTCAGCAGAATGCATGCACTTTTACAGGCCTAGTTTTATTGATCATTTTAGTAAACTTAGACCCTAGCAAATTCAACTGCACTGAAAAATTAAATTCCACTCCACTTGTATGTAGTATGCCAGTATGATTATAAACAACTTTAAAAAAACATGTCCATTTACGGCAGCAATCCGATTGTGATTGTGAGACCCTTTAATTAGATCTGAGGTGGACAGTCTCGGACATCAATTTATGTGTTATCCCCTGCACACATCATGTTATTCCAGAGGCAGCAATGATTAGTTTTTGTTCGTTTAATATTAATATTAAATTTGTCCGGCTAAGGCGGCGAAATAAATTGTTTCTCATGAAGAATCCAGTCGTGTTTAGAGACAAATTACAGCTTAAATTTGCATGCAATGGCGTTGGAAAATACAGCCACTATTTTTATTGACATTTCCAATCCTACCTTTGCAAACCGTGTCTGCCAACTATCCACCCATTTGTAAAACAAGATGACAAAAGAACAATCAAAGCAGTTCATTTATCGTGTTCGGTTTCGTTGGCAATTGTGCTTGATTTGAGCTGGTACAGTGGCACTGTTTTATTTATGTCTTAGCGAGACGAAATTTGGAGAGAAGCCAGAGAGGAGCGGTTGCAGACACTTGGATTTAATTTTTCTCAGGTTACGCCTGAAAAAAACCTAATAATAGATAATGCTGTCAGGAATTAAGATATCGGTATTTATATTCATATTCGCGCGGTGTCAATGTTCTCGAGACAACTACCTCCTTGGTTTGTCACTGATTATTGGAGTCAAGGTGGTTACTTACCTCTAAGAAATGCAAATATCAGTAGTTGTCCTTGAACGTAATTAGTTATTGTGCTATATTTTGATACGTCAAGATTGGAATTGGATGGTTACCAAAGGCCACTTAGAAATATGAATAGTTGTTTGTTTGCAATGTTATAGTTTGTTGTTGTCGATCGCTATTAAGTTACCTCATGCAATATGCATGCAATTAAGTCAGGGAATATAAAATTGAAGACACAAAGTATAAAGGTATCATGTCACATTAAAAAAAAACACGTATGAAAGTAGTCTAAGTTACTCCTTGTAACATCAGCTATCTGCCTGTGAAAGTCCCGTCAAAATCGGTCTAGCCGTTTCGGAGCTCCGATTTTATTCACAATTTCAAGGAGTTTATTTTTTGCGCGGAACCCTACTTCTTTTTCTAAAATAAAAGTAGCCAAGTCTAACATCAGCTAGTAGAACATCATCCAGTGAAAGTTCCGTCACGATCGGTCCAGCCGTTTTGGAGATTTTAGCCGGAACAAACAGACAGACAGTGCCCTATGATTGCTTATTTTTTTAATTTCATTGTCATTTTCGTAATCAGCATTACACCTGTACCCTATGACAATGGTCTCCCAGTTCCAGAACCCCATACTCTTACAGAATATACTTATGAATCAGATGATGAAGACACTGTGATTTGTCAAGACGAAAATTTTATTCCATTAAGGCTGGGATTTTGTAGAGTGAGAGGCAAATAGATGCATTTATTTTGGTTAAGTATAAATAATTAAAAAACTACATAATACCTGATAATTATAATATAAGTTTTTTGTCTCAATATTTTCTTATAAATCTGTTCTGTGCGCTTGCAATGAAAATAATGTGATTTTAACAATAAAAATGCAAATTTTCATTTCTAGCGCGCAGAACAGGCTTATAAGAATATTTTGGGACAAAAAACTTATATTATAATTATTACTATGATAATAGTTAGTGAATGCACCTAATTTGATAATCGAATATTATGTAGTTTTTTAATTATTTATACTTAACCAAAATAAATGCATCTAGTTTCCTCTCGCTCTACAAAATCCCAACCTTTACATCAAAAGATTCTGATTTCACACCTAGTAGAACATGCCTAAAATTTAATTTCGCGCTATCACTTTGAAGGATCTAAACAGCGATACAATTGAAGCGGCCCGAAACGAGCTGTGACGTCACAACCTGCAATATTCGGCAGGCATTGCGCCGGAAAGCGACCGAATGAAATTAAGCGGTCAAGTGCTGGGATCTTCCGTAGCCGACCGAATAGGTCTCCTTGTCGCTTGTAAGTTGTAGCATGTGGCAGTCATGTCTTCGAACTTGTTGGAAACGGTATGCTCGCGCGTGAAACTTTAATAATTTATGACAACTTTGTTATTGGGAATTAGGGCATCATAGAACATTTTATGCAATAAAAAAGATGTGAATGTGCCCTATTGCTGGGATTAAGATTGCAGCAGTGGAACCTATTAGAAGACGATGTTGCTGTAGGTTTTTTCGTAAACGCCAAAAGCACTTAACGCCATTTTTTGAAATGGTGAGTAACTTGGTTTTCTGCAATAATGCTGAATGTGTAATAAAGGTGTAACATAGATAGGTCCTTGAAAACGGCAACTATTTTTTTAATTTCATTAGCCTTTTCGTAATCAGCATCCCAAAATTAATTGGAATGCTGAATCCTAGCTTTGCATAAAAGGTACAACATATAGGTTAAAATTTGTGGACCAGTGGTATTATTGTTAATTTATTTATAATTAGTAAATTATTTCACTTTGAACAATAAACAACAATTTTCAGTTTTAAAATCTTTCCCATTTCCCCCTCTCCATATCTCCTTAAGTATTGTAAACGTTGTTTCACTAGAGGCAGTAGTTTTCGAAGGACGTCTTCCCCTATAGCTGTGCAGAAATGCCTTCTACATGAATTATATCCGCTGTTTTTCCTTCGTTGCCTGACGTAATACTGCCCATATAAAGCTCTTAATGACTAACCTAAATTAGTTAATATTGCAAACCTTTTCTATGTAGTACCTAATCTTAGATTTTGATTCCAACAGAAATCCTGACGCAGGAAGAGACAGAAGCATCAAACCTTTAGCAGACCTAAATACTAGAGAAAAACCAAGACCACCACACAAAATGTCTAACACACAAGTAGCAATAGCTGACACGAACGCAGTATGTGTTGGTAATAAGGAAGTTGAATCGGAATCCACAGAAGAAACGACACTGACAGAGGTTGGTAATTTAATCAAATTTGCCAAGTATGTAGGTATCTGCTAGAATAATTTATATAATTATTATTTATACTATTCGCTACGAAACTCGAATAGTATATTAAGATTATAAATATTAGAATCGCAAATGACATTTTTTGAACAGCTTTCGAAATGCCCGTCCGTCTATGATTTGCCAGAAAAATCGGTTTTGGGTAGAGGAAGAAGCCTATTTTTATCTAATAATAATTGCCGTCATAAAATGGCGTCAAAAAATATATAAATATACCGTCCTTCCCGAAAAAAAGGCCTGCTCCCATATCTCTGGATATTTTTGAGGCACCGAATTGAAATTTACAGGGCTAAAATAAAATTTGCTGCTTTATCCAATAAACATCGGTCAGCTTCGGGTTTAACCGGAAGTCATCTCAACTTGGTTATTTAAATGGAACATCCTATATATTGTTACATATTTGAATACAGCATTTTCTCCCAAATACACCATACCAAGCATCATGGGTTAATCTTCGATAACAACGGAGATATTTGAAAAAACATTTAATATTTAACTCATCTGCGCATTATTGTTGATCAAAGTGTTTGTTTTACAATAGTTATAACAACTGTAGTATTTTTCATGATATGAAATATATGAACCTTGAAGGAGAAAATTGACAATATGTATAATGTGTATTTTCCATCGGGAAGAAATATCTATCAAGCGTTGCTTTTGTATAGTTATTGAGTATAGTTGTTGAGTTCAATTAGGTGCAAGGTGACTTCCCAACAGAAGAATATTTAGCAAAATTGAGCAGACTTTAAGGCGAACTGGATTAATAATCTAGGCGAGTATGAAATAAATAAACTTTCCTTAGAAATTAATTTAATATCCTAGAACCTAATTTAATCCTAGAACTTTGCTGAACTCATTTAATATGGGCATAACAGCGACCACTGTTAATCGTATTCTCTAAAAACATCGTAATAGAGCCTACAATGATTCCCAGTACAGCATTTGCAAGAGCCAGATGGTCTAAAAAGGAATTCTGCAACTATTTCTTACATAGACGGCAACATAATGCTTTGTTTTACACAAAAATTTTATGGACCGATGAATGTACTTATACGAATAATGGAATGTTCTATCGAAATCACCACTTTCATTGAGCCTCTGAAAATCCTAGAAACGTAATCTAAGTAAATGTACAAATAGATTTTAGAGTGAATGTTTGGTGCGGTATTCTTGGCAATAAATTAACTGGCTCTCTTTTCATTGACAAACTATTTATCGTAGATAGATATAATGACCTGCTTTTGAACTTGATGGAAAATTGTATTGAGGAATTCCCTCTGGATCAGTTGCGCAGCATTATTATTTAGCAACACGGTGCCCCTGCATATTATGATGCTGATATTAATGTTGAATGCTTTAACGAGAAGTTCAACGGGAATTGGATGGATACAAATGGGCCATTTCTATGGTCTCTAGTTTCCTTTTTTGGGCTTATGTAAAAGAGGTAATTTTTACCACAGTTCCAAAAAATATGAACACCTTGAAAACAGAAATAAGAAACGCATGCGAAAATCTTAGTCCACAAATGGTTTTGAATGTAGCCCGAGGTCGTACTACTAAGAAGGTGACTAACGTGCCTTAAAAAAACGGTTTGGATTTCAAACAATTCTTATAGCTTTCTTATAATATAATATCGATATATTATAATTTGCTCCAATCTTTACATGCTCAGTGTAAGTATACTGATACATAGGGAAGATTTACAATTTTCGTAGTGAAATTCTTTAATTATAGTTGCCTCTAAGTCTTCGATGCGTGTGTGGTTTCGATAGTTTCCATCAAGCTAGTTGCTATATAATTTGCCGCCAAGTTCAAACCATTATATCTCCGCCATTTCTACGCCAAAAAGAATAGACGGAACTACTACAGAAGGCAATAATAACTGCTGTATCGCATTCTGCGACAGCTTTATAAATGCGTGTAGCACTTGCTTTGGCAAAGGTAGTAACAGCCAATTAACAGGTGCGTTAAAGTGTCAACCGGAAAATACATAGTGCGGTGTTTGTATATTCTGAATTTATGGAGTAATTAAATTTGTTCCGCATGATATTTACAAGCGCCAGATGGTAGGACGGATTCGAAAATGAAACACACGTCAGTTCGGCGAGGAAATGGAAATTGTCACGTCGAAGAAACTGCAGATCGTGTACTAGGTTAGGAACTACATAAATGCAAAATCACTAAATAAGCATAATATATTTCATATAATAGAAAAGTTAGGGAAATAATCGTAATGCGTTTAGAATCGTCAATGTCGTTATCGATTTATCTAATCAATATTTGGTATTTGATACCCAGCAATATGCTGGGCACAGTTAGTTAATGTAAATAAAGTTAATTTCGGAAATTGATACCAGATAATAAGACTTATAGATGAAGCATTTAATCATAAATTAATTTGAATCTGATTCTTCTAATGTATCTACGCCAGAGACGCCACCGTGGAAAACACAATCGTCTTCAGAATGTATTAATTTGGCGTCCCTTCATCTGAAGAACCTGTGTTTACAGTATATACTAGGAAGTAGTCCAATTGCTTTTTCTGTATTGTCATTTTTGAATTTTATGACATGCTCATAAAGTATTAAGTATTATGTATTAAATCATTTTTGTATTTTATGACATGCTCATAAAGTCGTCTTTGTTATTTTAGAGAATTATTCTCTTGCTAATTCCTCAACACCACTTAATGTAAATGTGACATTACATGCCGGTACTCTGTTCTTCATAATGGCCCATAATTTCTCAATGGGGGTCAATTCTGTGTGATACGACGGTAAACGTAGAACATTATGCCAATATTGTTCTAGCAGCAGAGTATCTAAACGATATATTATATAGTCTTTTTTCCTGGCTGGTTATGAGTTTGGAAGGCTCAGCATTAGTTTATGTGGCATTATGCCTAATTGTGCGCTGAACGATCCAGTGAATCATTTATTCCTTCCGGCTTCCGCAAGAATGATATTTTTCAGCCTTTACGTGATAACTAACATTATCAACGATAAGAAGTGACGCAGGCGGAAGGTTGCGATTCAACCAATTTTGAAAAAAATGCGTGGTCATTTCGTCATGATAATTTCCATTCTTGGTCCTAATTTAAATACCTTAAATTTAGTTCCTCTACCGGCTAAACAAAGAAAATGGGAGCAAGAGAGATAAGTTTATTTAACTACTTATTTTGACCACAGGTAGACCAAAGTATTTGAAATGAGCTGTTGCTTCAAATTTGGGTAATTATGTGTTTCTCAAGAACCCAAAGTGAAACGAAAAGAAAAAAAAAACATTAATTTATCTCTAATGTTTTTAATAATTTGATGTCTGCCATCAAATTATTAAAAATATTTGTAGAAAAATAGAGCAAGGTTACTCTTTTAAAGTCTGGAATCAGTTGGTTTCTTACGTGCTAATAAACTTTAAAAAATGGTTTTAATTGTTAATATTTCGAAAAATGTCGTAAATATTTTGTAATACAAAAAAATTTATATTTTCGAAGTTTTTGATTCATTCTCGTGATTAAGGTTCTGAAAACATTTAAAATGCTTCAAAGCAGTAAAACGTCTGCCATTGCAATGCATGTGATAATAATGTTCCTAGGTATCGTTGGTTTTGAAGATTAATGATATTCTTAATCGAAAAAAAGGTACTGTCTGGATTATTTTCCAATTTCCAAAAAGCACACCCATTGTTTTTCAACCGTTTTTATAAATAAACTCTATTTTTGATTTTTCACATTCCCTGCGTCGCCATTGCTAACGCTTGTCTCAGTGGAGGGGGAAAACTTAATAACACTTTCACAACATGCAAATAAAGCGTTTAAAACCATAAATTTTTTACCCTCATTTTTCAACGCTTTTGGCATCATTTACCGACCTGCCGATGCCGCCTGGCCTAGTATGTTATCTTCTCTAATAGACCGGGACACAGTGACAGATTTTCAGACGTGAGTTTACCCAGTATGCTTTTTGGAAGGTCATATGCATATTCTGATGAATAATAAATTAAAGAATCATCCTGGGAACATATATTTTCTTCATATATTATCTTCTTCATATATTATCCTAGCACATAATGTAATAACAGCCTGTTTAGAAATGGGGAAAAATATTTTTTTAAATGCAATCACACCTAACCGTGACAACAATTTGGGCTAACGCAAACGGTATGCCTTTGTAACTATCGTATTTTCCTTGAACTTTGTTTTTGGGCACATGGCAGGCCCGATTAAAATCGTATCGAAATATTTAATTTGCAAACAAAAAATGTTAACTAACTTTAATACATGAAGTCTCAAGGAAGATTGTTTAATTTATCATTAAAATATGCATATCATATTACCCGCCAAAAGGCATACTGGGTAAAAACATCTGAAAATCTGTCACTATCTCCCAGTCTATAAGCAAGAGGGAACATGACTAAAATTTTAAATATAAAAATAATACTAAAAAACAGCGTAACGTTGTAATAAAACGTGTACTACACAAAAAAAACAAGATTTCTAATTCCGCGCGATCAGTATGAAGGATCTAAACAACGATAAAATCGACACGGCCTGCAGTGAGCTGTGACGTCACAGTCTGCAATATTCCGTAGGCGTTGCGCCGGAAAGCGGCCGAATGAAGTATGAAATCAAGCGGTGGAGTGCTGGGATCTTCCGTAGCCGACCGAATCGGTCTCCTCGTTATTTGTAAATTATTGTAAGCTGTGGCGTCACGACTTTGAACTTGTTTGAAAGGCTTCGCTCGCGCGTGAGACTTTAATAATTTATAACAAATTTATTATTGGGAATTAAGGCTGTAACGCTGCCCTCGTCGGGTCGGCAGAGAATGTAGTATATAGGACTATTCAGAGCCCGTGGGACTACATTCGAATGAAAACACACCAGCAACAATCAGCAACGTTTTTTCGGAAGCTTCTACGAGGATTCCATCTTCTTACAATAAGGCGGATGAATGATTAACACATGATTGATGATTAACAACAGGTACTAGATGGATAACTGATTATTGATAACTGCTCATGGCTGGATTACAGCATGATACAGAATGTTGCAGAATGTATGCTGGCGACCTAATTACCGCATTATATAACGTTGTCTAGGTCAGTATGTATATATACACAATAGTTGCATTAAGTCGGCCTTGATCTAATGAATGTCTTAGTCGGCATCGGTCTTCTTTACTTTAGAATAATAACAAATAATAAATATGATATTGAATAATAAATAAGATATTGAGAGCACGTGTGGCCGTTATGGCACTACAAGGCGTCATATTTTGCATATCTTATTTTTCAGTATGGTAGAACATTTTTATGCAATAAAAAATGGGAATGTTCCCTATTCTATATACTCTATAAAGCGTGTTTTTTCTTTGTATTTTTCTTTGTACTGGAACTATACTTGGTAAATAAGCTTTTAATATCTTTCTGTTTCAATTAGGTGCACAAGGATCTCGGTCATACCAAAATCGTAGAAAAAACAGCCGCCTTTGAAAGCAATGAGCAAACCTCCCTTGTCGAAGAAAATAGACAGAGGCAGACGGAATCCAGTAAGAGCGTCGTGCAGTCAGAATCCGTGCAGGTGTCTGCTAACCGTCAGGTAACCTCTACTAGCTTCGAAACCTCACAATCCTTTTCTATGGAAGAAACCGAAGAGTATGAATATGAAGGATAATTTAACTCTTATCTCTAATACTATATTACAAGAAATTATCCATACATACGATAAAATTATTTTTCATTTCATTGTTGATTTTGTCGAAGTTACGTTAAGAAATATGTTTTATTAATTTAATCTACTTCTAGGATTATGGTGATATGTCCGGAGTATTTACTGGAAAAGAATTCCTTATTTAATACTATGCATCACAAAATTCTGAATGCACCATATAATTGTGATCAGATACTTTTTAATTTAACTGTTTAATAAATGATTTAAGAATTTTTTGTCTTACAGACGTTTAAATTTATAATAAGTAAAGGTACGCATCAAAATTTTGATTATATATTTTTCAAAAACAATGGATAATTTCTCTTTTATATTTTTCTACCTGCTCTGTGCTCCTACTAACTTTTTCTAAATTTTTGCATCTAGTTTTGAATTTTGTGCATTTACGAAGTAAGGAGTCTGTAAAGTGCAGAATGTGATAAACGACAAAAAGACAACAGTTTAGAAATGTTTTATTTTTGCATATTTACCTAAAGTTATATAGAACTGACGCTTTAACTATTTTTCCGTAGATATACAGTTTTTGGATTGTTTCACTTGCTTTCGTCCTTACTTATTGTATTACTACATTTTCAATAAATATATTTTAAGATGTGTTGTTCGTTTATTTCAGAATACTGAGCTTCAAAATGTTAAATAATCGACGCCTATACCGCGCCCAGTTCTATATAGCTTTCTGTCAATGCAATATCACTAGTTTAACGTTTTGAAGCTTCAGTTACATATTGCTAACGCAATATCAATATCATACCCAACCCTTCATAATATTTTGATCATTACATTATAGTCCAGGTGGATCTGTTTTTGTTTGGGTGAATCGCATATTATGGTCACGATTTTTTGCTTTAATGACTTCGAAATATTATTAGAAATGATAATTTTACTGTGGGATTCGTTTTTATTACACAAATAGTGAAAAAAGTCTCGAAAAATTACCAATTGTTTCTCCTTTTTGCTCATATAACTCAGAAACTATTCGTTTAAAAAAATTTCTCGAGGACAAACAAAATTTTTAGAATTAAACTCTTCACATAATAGAGATGGTTGCGAATCAGAAAATAAATAATATTATTGCAAATACAACAAAAACAACTAAAATGGTGGAAAACGAGTTTTTTACGATTTTCTTTTTCAAATACTTTATAAGTAGGAAATATTTTATACGTAGGAACTTCTTATTTGGCCAAATGTAACTTTCAAATGTGGTAAACCATCATACCAAATTTCATCAAAATCGGTTCGATAGATTTTGCACAATATTGTTACAAGTCATTTTTGGGAAAAAAAATTATTTTCGCAAATTTAACAGGGTAAAAACTAGAGCCTCTAGAGACTTGAAATTTTTGTTCGCATAAAAGGGGACTCAAACTTAAGTTAAGCCGAGGACAGCCGAGATATTAGATTTTTTAGGTATTCATATAAAAAATCCATACTTACTTACTTGATAAAACATTTTTATTTTAAATTACAAAAGTTTAATTTAGCTATGAAATTATATTTAACATCTTATTATTATAGGTATCTTTTAATCATTTAAGTTTTCCATTCTACGTCTTTTATACATTGGACTTAATTCATTTGTATCATCAATATTTTCATCCTCTACTTCTTCATATCCTAACTTGAATGAGTTTTCTTCTACCCCCAGTAAAGCATCCTCGATTTCTTTCTCAAGAGTTCTCTCTTCATCGTAATAATCTTCCGCTTCGACGTCCACAGGTGTTTTGAGAATTGCTGTATTTTTACATGATTGCCTTTGACAATTAGCACAATAATCTGAACATTTTATATCATGCTTAACGCAATAACACAAATTAGAACATTATTTTTTGTAGTTGCAGCTAATAGTTTTTGAAAAATTTTCCGTCAATTGGTGAGGTTAAAATCCATTTTTCTCAAGCTCCCAACCCCACCCTGTTGGAATTAAATCATTTCCAAGCCATTGTTGAACTAGCTAATATACCCTGTAGAAGTGTTGTTCTGCTGCCGATTGTGTAGGTGGTAGGTTCATTGACTAATGAAATTTGAGAGAAAAAGAAAGATTAATGCAAGTTTAACACTGGGAGTAGTTTCCACAAACACCAAGACACTTTCACTTCGCTTCACTTGAGCACTTGCCTTATCCAGTAATGCAAATTTGAAAAAAAAACAATTATTGAAAAAATCACCACGGCTCTCCTAATTAACGGATTGCAATTTTTCAAATGGCATTTGAAAGTTTGTGTGTCCTTTTATATGTGAAAATATTTTCAAGTATCTAGAAGCTCAAGGTTTGACCCCGTTAAATTTGCAATAATTTCAATTTTTTTTTTCAAAAATTTGAATTTTAAGAATATCGTGGAAAAACTATGGGGCGATTTTGATGAAATTTAATTATATAGTTTAATACACTTAAAAGGTATATTTGGCCAAATAATAAGTTCCTACATATAAAATAAGTATTTGAAAAAAAATCTATAAAAAAATCCCTCTTTTTTACCACTTTTCTAATATTTGCAATGAGAATAATATTTTTTTGATTCGCAACCAGCTCTATTATGTAAAAATTTATTCTAAAACTAAACTAAAGCTTCCAAGTTATATGAGCGAAAAAAACAATAATAATATTTTAATTTTTTTGTAATTTATTCGCTATTTGTTTAATAACAAATTAATAATTAATGTTTTTGAGCGGACGAGTAAAATTATATTTCTGATATTTCAAAATCATTAAAACAAAAATTCGCGGTCATATGCGATTTACCCAAATATTTCAAATCAGTCTTGGTCTATTATTTCCAATATCTTTATGTCCTTTATTATTTGTACAGTTTTGTATTATTTACGTATATTAGTCAGTAATATTTACGTATATTAGTAAGTAACGAGTATCACGTTAGTAACTATATTAGGTGCAAAATAGATATCATATTTTTAAGGCAATATATAACAAATGATTAAATAATAAATTGTAAGATACTTCTCGGTAACTTTTTAGCACTCTTTTTCTAAATAAGTTTCTGAGATTTTACATATATAGCAAGGGCATGCCAATAGGCATATTCACAAAATGAAAGGTTAAAAAGAAAAGATAAATAATTAAAGAAAAATTGAATATAAAATATAACGTATCACATATCACAGTTTTTTCATTCATATCTGAAAACCAGTGAGATAACAACTAGCAGTACGATCAAGAATATCTTATGTCACTCAAATTGAGTGGCATAAGTGACTTTTACCACAAAGTCATAGATAAAACAATTTGAAACTATTCTTTTCTGGTTATGCTGGAAGGAAAATAAAATAAACTATATTTAAAATTTTGGCGGATTCGCCAATGCCAATCATATAATGCTTTTAATATAATGTAATCATATAATGATTTTTTTAATAGTGTTATGAGAAGTTGTACATTTAGTATTTCTAACTAGTGCGAAATCAATTTTCACGCAATTTTAACAAAAAGTTAGGAATTAATGTGTTTAACAACCAAGAATAATACGAAATAAATAAAAGTATTTTTTTCCGCGCTCCAGAGCCCTTAAACTATATAAAAGCAGCCTCTTCGCTTACCTATTTGATGGTCTGCCTAATATTATTTTAATAATTGTCTTTATTTATTATAATATACATCTTTTATCAATTACTCAACCCATAAATAACCACAAGGACATGGCTGCCTACCGAGTGCCACCCACCCCCTTCCTTCCTTTTTCGTCTATTTATTCTATTCGTAGGTCTAACTTACTTATTACTCAGTTTTTCTTTTTTTAGATCTGTCTGTAGTGTAATATTGATTTTTGTTTTCACATGATGGCACTTCACGCACCAAATTTTACGCGAATTTATCCGTCTCTTGAGTCATGACCACAAACTTTGCCTGATGCTTCAGTGATGATCTTTACACATCGCTCGATAGCTTGAATGTGGCATGGAAATTTATTGATGGTGATGGATGGCAGATTTTCTGTCATTAAATCGTCGGTAGAAATATTCATTGCAAGCGGCGATTATTTTAAATATTCGTATTATTTGGATCTCTCGCATTTCTAGCCTTCAAAATGCGACGAATCCCAAGTTCTCTCGCATGACTCCGAGAATCTGTGATTATGGCTAACAACATATTTTCGGGGTGCCCGAAATAAGTGCCTGTGCTAATGACATTGTCAATAAACTTCTTCATTTACCATCGCGCATTACTTAGTTTTCCCGGATTTTTTTTGCTCAGGTCGTCAGCACAAACTCCGTTTCTTATAGCACGGCTTTCTTGGTATAAGTACTAATGATCAAAAGAAGAGTAATAGAAATATAATCAGAAACTATGTGAAATTGGAGAGACGGCAGAGAATTATGTCTAATAATGCTAAAGCGAAAATTCCTTGACACTTAGGTACTAAGTGTCAAGGTTAGTGTAGTTATATATTCCATCTCCTGGTAGTTATATATTCCATCTAGGTACTAAGTGTTCTTGGCCTAATATAAATAGCGTTGTTATATTTCCTTTTTCTATTTGTCATTTCATCTCTCTTTAAAAATACAGTTCAAAAAATTTAAGTCTAGTTTTAATTTTGACAGCCCTGAATTTTGGTTTGAGTGGATGATGGATAAGAGGGCACTGTGCGTGCTGAAATGAATTTGGTTTTGGACGATTGCATTGTAGTCGTGTGTATTTAGGAGCCCAATGTTGAAAGTGGCATTGGATAGTGTAGCTGCGTTGCACTTAGTACGCTGTGACCTATTAGAATTTAAATTGACTAATGGAAAGTTTAGAAAAGTTTAGGTTTAGGAGATACGCTACCTGGTTATTCGTTGAATACATGTGTGGTCATGAAATATATATTTTGATAATCTGCTATTGTACAACCACTTTCCTTTGAATATTGATGAAATAATGAATTTATAACAAGAAAGAATAAATGCATGGGAAATATTAATTTATTTAGAAATCGAAATCGAACAGATTTGTTAATAGCCTAACTATTTACATAACAAAATACGTTGACAAAAAATTTATGAAAACTAATTTCATTTATGACATTTACATCACTAGATGGTATCGAACTTGACATGAAAACTGACATAAAAAACATTATATTCCGGTGATTTAGAACTATGAGAAAAAATAAAGTTGCTCCATAGAAATAACATTTTGTGGTAGGTATATTTATTTAGTATAACAAACAAGTAAAAGCTCACATTAATCTTTAGATGTTTTCCATACTGTATCGCTTTATTCCCGCCTACGTGAGCGACTAAACAAAAAATAATAATAGATCTATCGTAATTTATTTTTACTGCAACATATTTTATGTAGGTACACAGTACAAACAGGAAGATAACATATTTCTGTAAAAAAGAACGATCATACATTCCTAAATTATTGTAAGGTCCCACACAAAAACAATTTATATGGGATACAATGGTTTTTAATCCTAATTACCAAAGTTTCTATAGATAGAAAAATAAATGAAAATAATTAATGCCATATGATTTTCTTTTATTCCATCAACTCCTGGTAGTTATATATTCCATCTAAAGTTAACAACTCTCAAATCAACACATTAATACAATAATAATAGCGAATAGTACGTAGTAAGTAAGTAATAATACTAAGAATAACACGTAAAAAGATGTTACACACACATAAATATCAATTACTGTGAACGGACATTTTTAAAATTGACCAAAAACATTACAAAAATAAAATCAAGGTCAATGGTCAAAAATATCGTTTTTCTGAAATTTTCTTGCAAACGGTAAGTACTAAAAAATAGATTAAACAAAAGTTGTAAATCATATAATTGACCACAAAAATTGTTTTCGTACTTTTTTGCCTACGGGTCAGCATTCATGTGATATGGTGATTCCAAAAGTTGGAGAACTCCATATTCTACAAACATAATATGTACACATTTCGGCACCAACTGGGGGAAGTGTACTTGGCGCGTGTTCTATTGTGATTAATTTTTATTTATTAAAAAAATGGTACTGTTGGTAATGATCAAAGTGTAGTGGATTATTGTTGATTTCGGAAAAGCATTAATTTGACTGAAAATCCTCAAATGCTACTTCAACAGTAATATCTTCTTCGGTTTCCTCTTCTTACTGAATATCTGTAAATTGGTATAATAAGAAAGATTCATTAGTTGTCTCCTCATTGATATCATAATAATCCTCATCCTCACTTGATTCAATATTGGAGCAGTTATTGCGTGTAAAAGTAAGATATGAGATTGACATTTTGGATATGCATATGAAGTTCCCGAGGAATATATATTTTTGTTTGTATTTGAGCCTTATCAGGTTTTAAAAACTAAATCTAATCAATTGGAGATCATCATCAGAAGTATTAACAAATCAACATCTTAACCAACTGCAATAGTAGTATTTATTCTATTGAATTGTGCTATTGCTGTTTCAACTACTATAAGGACATCAGCTTGTTTCAATAAAATGCTCGCAGTTGTAAATTTTTCATATAACACTGAAATGAAGTAAGACTTGTTGTCAGTATTTGCAAACTGTGGCCAAACCAGAAGCCGCCTGTGGACTGAGGCTGTCAGAAAGATACCCCTTTTACAGGCATGTGCAGATGGTATTCCGCCTCGGCTTGTCTTTGATAAACCTTACACCATACACACTACTGGTGAAGACGAAGCCGGCGTTGAAGGTGTAAACTATGTCTTCACGGACGGATCAAAGAAAAAGGATGGAGCAGGCTGTGGTATATATTCCAGGAATCTGCGACTCCGATGCAGCTGGACTATGGATAAAAATGCCAGTGTAGTACAAACAGAACTCGCTGGTATATCCATAGCCGCACAAGAGATTGCTCGCAGAGAAATAACGGGCAAGACAATAAGAATCTGCACAGATAGTGGACAATCACTACTGGCCCTGAAAAATTATAAAATAACTAAAGGGTCAACATGGGAATGTCACCAAGCACTTGTGAGAGCATGTCAGAAGAATAACATCTGCCTGTGCTGGGTCAAAGGACACTCACAATGCAACGGCAATATAGCTGACAAACTGGCCAAGAAGGCAGCCAACCTGAGTATCCTTGGGCCTGGTCCTTCAAGTACGCTACCAGTTGCAGCGAAACTTCAATTAATAAAGGAAAACACCCACACAAAATTTAAGACGTTATGGGATGAAACAAGTAGCTGTCAGCTGGCCAGAAATCTCTTGAGATATCCCAGCGAAGAGACGGCGAGGAACTATCTGGCAATGTCCAGGGGTAAACTGCGATTTGTTACAGGAATCCTAACCGGACACTGCCGGGTAAGGAAACACCTCTATAACATGAGAGAAAGTGACACACCTATCTGCAGAGGATGTGAACAAGAAGATGAAACGATCGAGCATGTACTTTGCGAATGTCCTGCCGTGTCATCGACCAGAGAATCCATATTGGGGGAACGTTGGCCTTCTATGGCCAATTTGAGGGAAATGCCCCTGGGCAACATCATCACCTTTTGTACAACATTGGGGTGGTCGATGACCTAGGGAGACATTTCCCTCACGGAGGAAGCACAAGGGGCCCAATGGGGCCTAAGTGCAGCGGATCTCGATCCGCACTCCGGACATATTCCAGATTCCAGATTCCAGTATTTGCAAGAAATTGTTGTTGGTTTGTTGAAACTGTAATAAATTAATCAAAAAGATCAGAAGATATTAGATTTTTGCTTATGTGTGTAAGAATACACATCAAAAAAGTTTGCACTCCTTAGGGGTAAGCTTCATCCCTCTCTCATCCCCTTTAAGGACCCTGGTTTTAAACAGTTTCATGTTAAGTAGAGAACGTACAGCAATTGCGGTCATTTTGTTCCTCAAGGATAATGTATAAAGATAAACGAATCATAATACTTCTTAATCATATATATGTCGTCAAATACGTCACTGTTCGCTTCATCCAACCATCCCAAAACTGTAGTTTCAAAGACCGGGTCAAGAGACTTAACCCGCCGTGTAGGTCTAGCCATAGTAAACAAAATTATTGCTGAAAAATAAATAACAACTATTAGGTGATCCTGGACCAGTGTGACCCATAATTGGTGATGTGAGATCAAAATGACCCTACATTACTTACCTGATGCGTTCCTGTTGATAGCGGAAACGATAGTGCAGTACTAGAGCACTCTTTATGAACACTCGTTTTAGCGCGAAACTTAAAATTGCATTGGATCAGAATGACCCTGGCTCACCAATTGAGGGTTAAGGTCACTCAATACAATTTTTGACTCAATCTTAAAAAATCAAAATGGCGAACTATCGAATTTATGAACCTCTTGGAACTTGGGGTTGTTTAAGGTACTGGGCTCATTTGGTGGTTTTTAACGAGTCCCATACATTATACTTGCTGACGAAGGTTTGATGAGTCCGCCATTTGAGAAATGCAAGTTTTTTTGCCAATAAAATCTGATATCCGGATAATCAATAAAAAACATGTATTATTGAACATTTTTATTCATCAGTACCATTTTGAATACATTCTGAGCATATAAAAGTACAGTGTTCCAGACACATATATTTTCCACACTTTATGCAAGAGTATTTCGTAGGTCGATTTTTTTTTCGGTCACAAAAACTGCAACGGCCTCTTCTAGGAACATTATTTTCTTTTGCTGCAACTAGATGTTGTTTTGGTTCCTCACATTCAACTAATTCTCTAATTCTTGACGCTAGATGTCTTGGCAAGCAAGTGAGTTGAGCCCTTTGACGTAAATGATTGTCTACTAACTGTAAAGACAGATTCCGCAAAAACTCTCTTCTCCTCATTTTATTGGGGCTGTTACATTTGTGAATGACCATCGTATTAATGCCAGCAATATTCAGCAAAGAATATAATACGACCATTGGCCATCTTCGGGTATTTCTTGCACAATCATATGCTGCGCAAAGTTTGTCAACTGTGTCGACGCCACCCTTAGTCATATTATAGTCTGTAATCATTTCTGGTTTTCCTGTTGTCGGATCAATATTGTCGTCATAGTGTAGGCTTGATACTAATAATACATTTTTGTTAGGTTTGGGTTTGTAGGAGACTAACGTTACATTTTCACGAAAAGCAAACATACTAGATTGAACTGGTCGTGATTTAGCTGGCTGAGAAAATTCGGCAGGTAACTCTCTTTTATTCTTGCGGATGGTACCCAGCAACGTTAGTTTCTTAGAGCGAAGCGACTCTAATAACGGTATACTAGTAAACCAGTTGTCGGTGGTAATATTTCGTCCAGAACCATTTATAAAATCACAGAGTCTCTCAACTACAGCACTTGGGGCATTGTTAAGGGTATAAGGACCGTCTGGCTGTTTTCCGACATAAACTTCTAGATTACACACATAATAACACTTGGCGTCCACTAGGGCATAGATCTTTATCCCATACTTGTTTGGCTTGCTGGGAATATATTGCCTGAATCCACAGCGTCCTCGAAAGGCCTCCAACTTTTCATCAATCGTAACGTAATGGAAAGGTGTGTACGCAGCTTTGCAGTTTTTGACAAGCTCATTAAATACTTCCCTAATAGGAGCCAATTTATCAATTGTTTTCCGCTCGTCCCGTGTTTGAATATCATCAAATCTCAGATGTCTCAGAAGAAATTGAAACCTGTTTAGCGACATCACCAAACGAAATATCTCCACCCCAGTGGCATGAGTACTAAACAACTCTCTCACATGCAACCGACTAGATTTGAGAACTCCAGACATATAGAGTAATCCAAATAATGCTTGAATCTCAGATACACTTGTAGGAGAAGCGTCTCTTTCTCGGGTATAATTTGCTGCGGTTACACGAATACGTTCGTTTGTATGTTCTACAATGGTATTCAAAATTTTATCGGTAAAAAAGAATTTCCAGATATCAAGTGGATCTGTCAAGTTCTTGGTAGAAACTTTTGGCCCGGGTAAGTGTTTTATTAAATTTTCAGCCCTTGTCCTAACATTTTTTGGCGGTTGGTGTTTTCTCCACTTGGTAGTTTTATCCTTTCCTATAAAAAGGGGACCATCTAATGGTAGCTCTGATGGTTCTACTTCAGTGTCCGAAATGTCCTGCTCTGAATCTGAATTGTCCGGTCTTTCTTCCAAATGATCTTCCTCTAAATCATCTTCCTCGTCATCGTATTCAATTTCTACTTCATCATCCTCCAACATTGTTTCGTCCAGTAACTTTTGTAGATATTCCTGCTCTCTTTCATAAGACATCCTGCAAAAAACGCAAAATTCTATCATCTAACCTTCCCTCCTAATGACCTGACAACTTATAAAAAAAATACTAAATATCTTACCTTTTGTTGTTCGTAATGGGATAAAAAATACAAATTGTTGATATCACTTTTTATAACGTATTTACACGCGCGGGACTTACGGTCCGCAATCACTAGCTACTCTGTAACGCGTCCACGTTTCAAAGGCACAAAGCAGACTGATTCATGTTAGCTCATGCTCGAGAGGTACCTAGAACAATGGCTTGCGGAAACGGCGCGTTTTGAAATGGCGGCAATATTTCAATTCAAGAGGACTGAGAGTCCGCGCGCGTGTAACGGAAGGTAAAACTCAAAACTACAAAATTAAAATAGGTAAAAACTTTTAACTAAACGGTTTTACTTTAAACATTAGTTGTACTAAATACTACAAAATAATTAGGACACAAACCTGGACCTTCCTGAGAATTTGACGTTTGGTAAAAAATAAAACCGGGGGCCCATATAAAATATGGTTTTTTTGCGTATTTATTTCTTAGCAAACGTCACAATTTCAGGAACGTCCAAGTTTGTGCCCTAATTATGTACCCTTAAATGTCTCATTTGACACATTCTACTTTACAATAATTATTACTTGGAATAAAATCAGTGATAGTGAGGAGGATTTTATTCCTGATTGCTGAATTTCTGTTTGCAATTACCAGCGAAATCTAGAAAATTGTACGAAAAAGAATATGAATGAAAATCAGACCAACCACCATACTAATATAAATTAATCAAATATTTTTCGCACATCTGAACCTATAATTCCAGGAATAAATAGATATAATGCTAGTAGCAGTAGGTATAGGCCTGTGAATAGAGACGTTAAAACTAAAAGAATTAACATTAATTCTAACATTTTTTAAACTTTGACGTCTATTGAAGTACCAACCAAAAGACAACTACAACATTTTGCAACTCGATTCACGGTCGGCAATATTGTTAACATTCAGATTCCGAGGCTCAAAATGTTACATGGATTACTGGAAGGGATACAAACTTCGCCACTAAACATTCGTCCAAACCTGATAGATGTTTTCTTGGGTAATCGGTAGGTCTCTTTTTGTCTAATGGATGTTTGATTTGCCACAGAATGATAGAATTAAGACCAGCGATATCTAGAAGCTGCCCAAATATGACTATTGGCCAACGATTACTTATTCTACGTGCGGAATATTCTTAGACCATTTTGTCTGTTGTATCAAGAGCGCCTTTGGTTTTATAATAGTGTAACATTATGTCTGTTTTGTATTTGGTGGATTCGTCAGATACAGCATTATTATGGGGCTCCGTTGAGAGCTTCTTATATGGTTTATAAGAAACCAGTGTGCAATTTTGTTTGAAGGCAAACATGCTGCAGAACAATGGATTGAATTCGTTGGGCTGTAGCTCATTAGGAATGTAGGGTTTATTTTTCTGAGTGTACCGCAAAGTGTTAGCTTTCTCTCAAGTAGTTTTTCGGCAAGTGGTAAAATCGTGAAAAAATTATCTGTCGTCACACTATATCCGGTGCCAAGTGATACAGTCAAATCAAGAACTACTCTATCGCCTTGATTTTTTCTGAAAAATTGTTTTGTTAGATTTCCCATAGATACTTGCAAGTTAATGAATATGCATTATTACTGTCTGCTATTGCCCCTAAACGTGATCGTCTTCTAAATGACACTATCTGTTCATCTACAGTAACGTGAGAGCTAGGATTGTATGCTGCCTTACAGTAATTTACAAATAAAGTTCGTACCTTATTAGCCTTGAGAGCACCAGGAATAATCAAGAGTCCTAGATATGCTCTTATTTCCACAGCATCTGTTGCCATGTGCGGGATTAATAGAGATGTGCGGGATTTTTATTCCAGGCATTAGATACCTACACAAAAAAAAGAAAAAATCTCAAAATACTTGCCTTACTTGCTAAGCTTTACTATTTGTTTGCTGTACATTAAAGTTGATTATTTCTCAGAGAAAAATAAATTGATTGCCTGCAATTCCGTTATAGAATTCAAGCTATACTCAGACGTGACTTTTTCTTGAGTATATTTGAAGCTGTTCTGCGGTTCTTTGTGCAGGGTATTTTCCTCTCGTCTATTTTTATTTTAGTTTTATATACCAAGTCACCAGTACTGCATTCATTATATGCTTCCACTTGGGCCTTGCTGTGAGAGGATTCTGCTTCAATAACATCCTCTACTTCCTCGATTATCTCAGGTTCCGCGTCGCTAAGGTTTGCAAACTCATCATCACTGACAAAATTCTCATTCATTAGCTCTTCCAGTTCATTATCAGTTTTTCTATTGGGATTTAGTACCTACACTTTAGACATTTTTCAGTGCACAATAACTGCACAATAATCTCAGCACAAATTATTATAGTGTAAGTGCTACACGTTACGCGTCTACCTTACACTCTGCATTATCACCAGTAAACAAGTAATGCGCGCACTCAGGAGGTTTGTATATATTCGCACAGAAGTTAAAAGATAGTTAGAAAAGATATGCTAGCTTGGATTAAGAAGTGGGGTACATATGTACCCTACATCTGTAGTTATATTATTTTTCAGCTGCTACTATTGATTTATGTAATATGAATATATTACGTAATATTTGGGACACATCTATTGACAACAAATTAAATCATGGAGGTATCAGATGTCGCAGTTTGATTTAATAATCCAAAAAAGCTTTGGGGTACATTTCTCCCCCGCCCCGCATTTTGAATTTTGAAGGTTAAAATCGCAAAAAGTTAATTTAAGCAATATCTCAACGAACAAAAATGTAACACCGCTGCAAATTTACAAACCTTATGACTCGGGCATAATAATAAATTATCAATAATTAACATTTTTGCATTAAATATTGCAAACATATTATTAACATGCTTGCAGAACTACAGTGTACCCACTAAAATCGCCTTACATACCTAACTATATATGTTTGCAATCATATCGAATGAAGGCGCGGTGCATTTCTTTAAATTTATTACTTAGTTGATCATTATTTACCTAAAAAATATTCCAAAAAATAGTAACATATGTACAGGCGGATTGCAAATCATTTCATCTGTAACTCAAATAATCTCGGCAATTTGCAGTAACTCCCGACGTCGACATATTGTTAAAATTTGCAATAAATAATTTGTCTCAAAATTTTTACTATAAAAAAAACTCTATGGACGTTGTTAAACGTTCATTCGAATTTGCAATTCTTCATGTCAGTGGCATATTGCTATAAACAATATGCCGCTGTCTAAGATTAGCAAAATGGTCTAAAAATTGTAATGTAAGGCGATTTTAGCAGAAACACTGTAGTTTTGCAAGCATTTTAATAATGTTTTCAATATTTCAAAAATGTTAACTATTGATAATTAATATTATTATGGCCGGGTGGCTATAAGGTGCTGCAAATGTAGCTTTATATTTTCTATACTGTAATACAAATTCTATCAAATTTGCAGCGGTGTTAAATTTTTGTTCGTCGAGATATTGCTCAAATTAACTTTGCGCGAATTTAACAATGTTGCCGACCTTGAATCGAGTTGCAAAATTTTACAGTTTTCTTTTGGTTGGTCCTTCAACAGACGACAAAGTTTCAAAATGTTAGAATTAATGTTAACTTTTTTCCCTATACACTGGCCTAGTATAAATGTTCGTTAAATAATGAATAATCGACTGAATAATATTGTTCATGAAATTTGTTAATGATTAATAAATGTTTCAAGTAAGAACTTTATCTTTTCTGTTGACTATTAAGTTAACGCACTGTTAAATAAAATTTCTATATTTCACACTGTTTCTTTATTTTCACTTGTCAATAATGACATTGTTTCAATTCTTGATTGACACTGTCAAATAAACGTCATTTTAGGATGTCGCATTATTGTAATGAGCTACAAAACAGAATATTACAATGCTGGATAAAAAATATTGTGTTTAAATCCAAAAGCGTTTTTGTTCCTTACCCCTGAGTTTGCTAGTCAAATTCTTCATAATAAAGAGTCTCATAACATTTTAACTGAAAAGAACTAACTAAACAGAACATCATTACAGCAATTATATAGTGAAAAGAATTACGAAAATTCACCCCTGCCAAAATGTGACATTAAGATATATATCTGAAAGAAAGATAGAATCTGTCATGAAAAGTTAGTGGTTTGGAGAAACTTCATGACATGATATAATGTTGTCATGTCGAATTGTTCTTGGTATGATTTTTTTCAATTTTTTGTGTTCTATTGATTCGATATAATTGAAATAATTGTGCACTAAATTACAAATGCATATTATTCAACCAGTTTAGCCACAATGGTAGTGACTGTTTGTTTATTTGTAAATTGTATACTTAATTAAAATACCTACATATTTTGTAATATAGAGTAATTTGATATAATTAAATAATCCGTATATAGTGAAAAGAAAATCAGTCTCAACGTTTTGAAATCCTACATCATATAATACACTTCTAGGTATTCATAATGCGTCAACAAAATGTAACTGAAGCTATAAAATTTCATAAATTATGACTAAATATACTAACCTCAATTAACAGGATCCCCGAACTACTGAAGCCCCCAGCAACAACAATGACACCAGCAAAAGAGAATCATTTTCAACCACTACAATCACAAGTGCAGCATACAAACCTTTGGAACCGATTAAATCATTCGAACCAATCAAACCATTCGAGCCCTTGAAACCTTTCGAGCCCGTCAAGCCGTTTGAACCTCCGAAATCCTCCGAGTCAACACAGCAGTTGGAACCAGTAACAATTTGCGGACAAGCCGTCGATAACGGGGCTGAACTACCAACAGATCACAAACCGGTTGAAACATTATCACTATTGAAACAATATACTACTGAACCATTACGGAATTTATCCCAGTCCGCAGTTACTAAAGCATTTAACAATCAACTACCAACTATTACCTTAAATGATTTTGCAACTTACCAGTCCCCACTGGATGCAAAGGATACTTTATCACATTTGAAGCTATTTGAGGCAGAGCCGCAAACATCCTTCAAGCCTAATTCACCAGCTCACCAAGAACTACCAAAGGAAGTCGGCGGTGGTGGGCTACCGGAAGGTTACATACCAGTTGAACCGTTGTCACCACTAAAGCCATTTGATATCCAGTCACCGTTAGATTATCAACAAATTAATCCCCCCTCTATAAATGGTAATCAGTCTTCAAAAGCAGAAATAAAAGAGGAGAGCATAAAGAACACTCTGAAGGAAATTATATCTGATTTGGACACTTACGCAGAGAATAAGGAATTGAATGAGACTATTTCCGAGCAGACAAAAGTAACAAATGTTCCTAATTCGTTTGGCTATGAAAAAACTCTGGCAGTTCGCAGTCAGGTATGTGGTATATAAATATACGTAAATGACTCATTTTCCCTGAAAGTATCAGGTACACATAATTATTACAGTTTCAAGTATTTTGTATGTTCTACAGCGTGATCAGTTAAGACTACGGCTGTTAGTCCGGTCAATTTAGACATTTGAAATAACAAAAACTCTCGGAAAGCTGAAATTTCTTGCAGAGCTTGGGTTTACCATGAGATATGATGTTTTAAAAATCCCCATTAATCCCATGTGCGCTACAAAAGTTATTCGGGGTCAAAGTTTTATCGAAAGTTTTATCGAAAAAGTGCCTCAGACCAAAGTTGTAGATCCCAAAATTATTTACAAAAATGGTCCTTTCTTATTTCTTTTCTAAGAGTCACCATTTCTGAGATCGCGATTGTAAAAGTCACGTTATACATGATATGCACACATTTGAACTTGAACTATTATAATGTAATTTTCAAGGATAATACTTTTGTAAATGCATAATGAATATTGATATTGATATTGGATATTGACTTTAATTAATTGTAGTTTTGATTTTTTTTGATATTTTACTCTGATTCATAGTCTTCAACGTCTACTTCAACAGTCATGTCTTGTTCGATTTCTTCTTCTTCTTCTTCCCCTTCCTCCTGCTTGATGTTCATCAATTCTTCAAATGAAGATGAATCTTTATCACTTCTTCATCAAAATCACATGAATCTTCCTCTGTCGTATTTAATTGGACATTTTAGCAAGACTGACCTCGAAAATTGGTACATGCTGGAGAACACAGTAATCCTTTTTCATTTTTTGCAATTGCAAAAAATAGAATAAAGGAGTTTTTCTGGAGCGGGTGGCAGTAAACTTTGAATCGGTTCCAAAGTATTATCTATGAATTTACAACCCCAGTCTTCTGGGTTAAGTTGATTGCCTAGCCATAGTCTGAATATGATACTCCAAAACCGCCGATGAAAAAAACTGCAAGACCCAGTTGTAGTTTAGATTGAAAGCTTCTAGGCCGAACAGTAGTCATTATGCTATGGCTAATATTCGTACAAACTAGCTTGAAATGATCCAAATTATGAGGCTTTTTTTCAGAATGACTTACTCCAAAAAAAATGACAATAGCGGAATAGCGTTATTTATATTGTCAAACATTCTGCCCAGTGGGGGATACATAGTATTATCGAAAACATAAGATTGGATATCTTCTCGAACAATGGCTGCCGCAAATTTCCAACCATTTGTCTTTTTCATCCAGATTTTTTTTATCAGACCAAACTTGACTTAGAATATCTTGGTAATTGTCGACAAACAAATGAATGTCACTTTTCCAGGCTTCTCAACAAACATTCTTTAATTCGTCCAACGTAAACTGACAATCATCATTTTTTTATGAATTTGAAAATTTCCTCCATCGCAGAGTTTACAGCCTCATCTTGGGGACGGCCCATTTTACCAGCAGTATTAGGTTTCAGAAAAGATTTATAACAACCGCCATGATATTTAGCTTCAGCAGCGACTAAATCATATTCCAAATTAATACGTGCAATAACAGATTTTGATACGTCATCAGAACGATCTTTAGCTAATTTCAAAAGAGATTTTTTGAATGCAAGTGTAGTAATTTTATGAATTTTATGAAGATGCTGCGGTTTCTTTTTCTCAGCCTCTCAATGGCTTCATTGCCACAAAAGAAACAGTTTTTTTTAAAGAAAATCTAATACGAGGTGGACTTACTTTTGAAGTACTGGCTTGTGCATCCTCATGTGTCTTTTCACTGCTGTGATAGAACATTTTCGGGTGTAGGATTTTCTGCAATACACGTGAATTGTAATGGGCTTTTGACCTCTTAAGTAATCAGCAAACTCATCACCTCTTGCCACACTTGCATCGATTAAAGTTGCCTTTCCACGACTAACCACAACTGTTTCATCTTCAGTCAAAAGTTAATTGCAAATGAAGCAAAATTGTAAATTGTTTTCAAGATATTGAACAGCACAGATAACCTAAAATTTAGACGCTTGTAATAAATACATATATTCACTCGAACCGAACATTTCACACTAAAAAAAGCAGATATATGAACGACACCACACGGGCTATGCCAGATGTTATTCAAGGCCATGCAGGTAAAGGGGAGCCTTTTGAGTGTATATTTTCAGAATTGTATAGTTTATAGTATAGTATACATAAAAGAGACACAAGTAGGCATTTTTACTTGTGTTAAGTGCCTGACAATGTACATACGTGGCATTTATTATGTGCATATCATGTATAACGTGACTCTTACAATCGCTATATCTCAGAAATGGTGCCTCTTAGAAAAAAAATCGTGGAATTTTTGTCGATAATTTTAAGATCTACAACTTTAGTCTGAAGTACTTTTTCGATAAAACTTACCGTTTTCAAAAAAAATCCAAAAAACCTAAAATTTTGCTTTCTCATGGTGAACCCAAGCTCACCACGAAATTTCAGCTTTCCAGGAGTTTTTGTTATTTGACCACTATTTTTATGTCGGGATTCATAGATACTACAATATTAGGGTAGAAACTCTATTTGCAAATATTACCAAAGTAAATCAATTTCAAATATTTTTGAGTCTCTAGCTTCGTCGCGAAGGGGCGCACTTGCGAGGGTGTCTCTATCAAGCCACTGTAGGTGTTTTAGTTAATATTAATTTCTTCAAATATCTTCGATATAGTATAGGTCAGAAATACATTTTTTGGCGAGGGGTTGTTGCGAATGGAATAATGGTATTATGTGTCACAATGGCACCATATCATATCCAATAGTATTTAATTATATTGCAATTGGCTAATATGTTTACTAGTTAAAATTGAATGGTTATTTAAATGTCAATGCTTCTGCCAAAATGTGATGTATAATATATGTTATTATAGTTTTGATATTTTAAATTAATGTACAGGGTGTCCTTATATATTTTGACAAGGGAAAACACTCTGTAGATCTGTGTCTCTGTCATCTTGTAGAGATAAATAAATCAAATGGTGAAGTTGTAGGGTCATATCTTAGGGTCATATCCTTTTTTTTCGATTAATGTTTCAAAATTTCCAACAGCAACAGAGCTACAAACATAACGTCAATTTTTTTAAATGAAACACCATGCATATTAGTCGACATCAGTCGATAGGCCTTTATTTGCTAATTTCAAAAATGTACCAGTAACCCTAGAACCCCACCATGTGATTTTTTTATCTCTACAGGATGACAGTGTTTTCCGTTTTCAAAATATAGAGAGACATCCGGTATCTGCATGTAAATATGTACTTTATGACAAACCATGTAGTATATGTATGGTAAATAAAATGTTACTAGTATCTTGTGATGTCCCTAGTATTGTAAAATAAGTTGCCTAATGACTACATGAAGCATGGTCATGTGGTTTACAAATATTAATTTTAATATTAATTTATTGTACAATTAACAACACTATTCGTATTCATTGTGTACTACTTACTTGCAATGTCATCCATGTGTTGTACTAGCCCAGATAGCACAAAATTATTCTTGTAATATTTCCTTAATAAATATTTGGAAGATTACATAATTCCCAGAATAATCTATAAATGCATTGGTTATTACTGGAATATTCCTGGGAACACAAAGTACGTCCTTTAAAAATTCCTAGAATATTCCCGAAGAATATCCCGCAATATACAGGAACAAAGAAATATTCAGAGAATAATAATATTCAGAGGATATTAAGAAGAATCCTATGAACGTTCCTGGAATAATCACAAATATGAAACAGAATATTCTTGAATAACCAAAGAATGATATTAGGTATTTCATAAATAATTTCTATAACACATATACAGGTTATTTTGGTGATATTTGAGATTTATGTTACATGATAGATGACATTTTGAGCAAATCCTCAATAAGAGTAAACTCTACAAGTTAACTCATTTAATAGAGTCGTTTTGATCTTGCCCAGCTCTACTCTCTACGGCTACGGTGCGTTTCTGTTGGAATATCTGTGCTAATATGCTTGTGTATACGCTTGATATAAATATTGAAATCACCGGGGCTACTTATTATACTCGAGTAAATTTACAATAGCAACTTATTAAAATGCGCCCTCTGCTCTGTGTGCATTGCATTACATGCAGCATACCGAAAGAAATATTTCATGATTATTAAGTAACGGAATATTATACAACATATATTACATGAATATCTACAGGAAATATTCCATGTATATGATAACTTTAATAAACCTAGAATATTCGCAGACATATATACTGGAATATTGCAGAAATATTTTAAAAGGAATATTTTATTTAGCAGATTGACTGATTATTCCAAGAATGTTATGTGCTATCTAGGAGTATAAGTGTTTGCATGTAACTGTTGCAGCAGGATAATATGCCAACCATTAACGGAAGTTGGGTGGCACGCTTGCCCTCATGCCTACCTGAAACACCAAAACAACGTCCATTTTCATTGCCCCCAGACGCTTTCAGTAACCTCAATTTTACACAGGTATAGGTACACATTTTACAAATTTTTTTCTGCAATATGCAATTTATTGTATTTAATACGTTTTCATACTAGCATACTTTCATACTTCGGCTCGTGATATAAACATCACCCTGTGTTAATAATGGCTATCGTTAATTGCTGGTTGACTAATATACTATAATATCACGTCTCCAAGAAATTAACACACCACCAAAAATAACCAAAAGTTTCAAGTTAATTTTTGTTTATACCTCTTGTAAGATTTCGACTATCTTTATATGATGGTCTATTATTCAAGAATTTCAATGTTCTATTGTTTTTTCAAAGAAATATTGTTTTAGTCATTACAAGGTGATTAAACTTTGTAACGCCATGTGTTCAACAGATACACCAGCAAGATTGAATCTAAATCGCAGTCAGCCTTAACAATCTTATCAATCAATATTAACAATTTTCTTAACAATCTCTTTTGATTCAGTTTAATATCTTCATTAGTACCACATATACACAACTACTCGCAGCATAACATGTTCTTAGTCATTTCATTTTGGAAAAAACAGAAATAAGTAGCATGCTATGAAAAGAAGAAGAGACATGTGGATTAAATATAAAAAAGCATTTGGGAGGAGTGTATTTATTGTTGTAATAGCCATATTTTTTTCCAATATTTTTGTCAATATGGAAGGTGACGTACGAAATCTTAGTGATGAAAATGTGCCCAAGCATTAATATTGGTTGCACTAAGATGGAGTCAAGAATTGGACAACGATTTAATGTGGGCATCATACCGACCAATTTCCTTATTGCCGATTATATCCAAGCTGTTAGAAAAGCTCCTTTTGCAGAGACTTAAACCAATCATTGAGGAAAAGCTTATTCCGTCCCACCAGTTTGGATTCCGTAATAAGCACTCAACTATGTATCAAGTGCATCGAATTACCGATGTAATTGAGAGAGCACTAGAAGAGAAAAGATCTATGCAACGATATTCCTAGATGTGGCCCAAGCAGTTGACCATCATTCGAGCATCATTCGTTAAGCATTCGAGTGTGGCATCAGGGCCTGGAATACAAACTAGAAAAATATTTGCCACGACAAATGAGCCTAATTCTTCATTCATACATTACTGAACGTCATTTCAGAGTTAAATATGAAGAAGAATATTCTGACCTCAAGAAGATTTGTGCTGGAGTACCTCAGGGCAGTGTCCTTGGACCTGTTCTCTACCTGCTGTACACCAACGACATCCCACAAAGCGACGGAGTTGTTACGGCAACATTCGCCGACGACACTGCTCCGCTCGCTACTGACCAAGACATACAGTCAGCCACGAACAAACTTCAAATAGCAGTCAATAATGTCACCACTTGGACAAAGAAATGGCGCAACAAATTAAATGAGGCGAAATCGATTCAAGTCAATTTCACCAACAAGAAATATGACTATACTCAAGTTATTGTCAACCAGCAAACAATCCCACATGCCAACGAAGCAAAGTATCTAGGCATGACCCTTGATGCAAAACTTCGATGGAAGACACATGTGAAGAAGAAACGTGAGCAATTAAACCTCAAATTCAGACAAATGTATTCAGAGTTGTGTAAACAGAGAATGTGTAAACAGAGTTATCAATACACAACAAGCTGCTTATCTACAAGCAAATTCAGAAGCCTATATGGACTTACGGCATCCAACTCTGGGGATGCACTAAAAAATCAAACATTAAATTAATTCAAATGTTCCAGAATAAAGTACTTCGAAGCATCGTCAAAGCACCGTGGTACATTCGCAATGAACACATCCAACGTGACCTGAATATGCTTATGGTTGAAGATGAGATTAAGAGGTTTGCAGACAGACATCAGAAGAGGCTAGAAAAATGAGGCATGAAAACGTCGAAGTGATAACACTACTCGACAACAACGGATTTGTTCGACGGCTAAAGAGACTAAAACCGTTCGAATTGGTGTAGTGACAGTGAAAGTACCTAGAATTCTAAGCATAATATGTCTATCACATGAACCAAGTGATTAGTGAGATGTGGAGTGTGTCACTGGATACTCATCCACTGAAGAGCTAAGTCTAGTTATTAAGAAAAAATTGTTAGATAGATTAATCTAGTTACAATTCTCAACGTCTATGGGACGTTTCTCTAAAAAAATTAATGTGGTGCATACAACTGTTTCAAGAGTGATACAAAGGTATAGAGAGACTGAAAGTCATGTTCGCAGACCGGGATAAGGAAGAAGTCGAGTAACAACCCCAATTAACATTGTAACAGCGCGAAGTTTGCAGATATAGCTTCGAGAAGTAAGTGGTTTACAAATTAATAGGAAAACTATTAGATGGCGACTTAGATCACGTAATTTGGGACTAAGTGTTGCTGCTCGAGGTCCAGCTTCTCATATAAAGCACCAGAGGGCTGAGCTAAATTTTGCCATAGAGCATATTAACTAGACCGCAGCTCAATGGGAATGAGTGTTATTTACGCATGAGATTCCCGATTCCTTCTTTATAATAATGATAGACGTCTCCGTGTATTTATGGTATCCCGTAATAACCTTACAACGGATTCCTGGACTCCCTGGACTTCCAAGACCACAGATTCCTGGACTCAAAATAGATAGAATATGAACATACCTATCACTTCAGCAACTAGGATAATCCATTTATCTAGTTCATCTATAGATAATTTTGTAGTAAATTCCAATGCAACTTATTTTAAAGCTATAGATTATTCTCAATCCTCTTTTACAGGAACACAACATGTCCTGTAATCTGGACAAAATTAAATTTTGTCATGAACAAATTAAACTTATTAATTGCCAACAAATAAAATATTCGACACTTTAATATGGGCTAGCACGTTATTTTTACATTTCCAGGTGTTTATTGTTTAATTGAAAAAAATCATTTTATTTACGTTTCCTGGTTCTAGACATAAACGATTATTTTTACAAATCAACTTAAAATTACAAATTATTTATGATACCTAATTATTTTATATTTAGGGAAGACAACGTAATGCCGGCAATGCCTCTACATGCACTGGATTCGGGTGCATCTGCATGGTGCACGGATACGCACGGCTCATCTCCAAGTTATGACGTAATTAAGTGAACGGGATTTGTGTCATGGCTTAAGTATCGGTCGGCTACGGTTAGAGTGCGATTTAAATTTTAATTTCAAAACTTACTGGTGCAATTGTTGAACACCACAGGGTGCTACAAAATGTAATGGGAAAACACGTCGTAATTGTTATCCTTTAATGAATAAAACAAAATTTCTTTCAACACACAAGGGACACACTGAATGTGAAGGGTCTACCTTCACATTCTTGAGTAAAGAGGCTACGACACAAAAAAGAATCATCGAGATCGAACAAGAGGTCCAGATAAAAATTAACTTCAAACTTTTGGTGGTGATTTAATTACTTGGAGAAGTATTTAAATAGTTCACTTTGTGTTTCAGGTGCTAAAAGAAATAAAGAAACATGGAGGTACTGAAGAATTCCAGGTAAGTGAGTGAAATGTTTAGGTATTTACTGTTACCTACTATTTATTATTTATCTAACACAATGTTCCCAGCCATATAAATATAAACATTCAGTTAATAATTTAGAATGGTGTTGGAACTATAGTGAATGTTATTAACAAATTCAAACGCCGCTACTCTTAATGATAATTCTTTGCTAAGAACTTCTTCTGCTGCAACTACAACACTTTGAGAGACTGCGGAATTTGGATATTCCAATATTTATCTGGCAAATAGCCAGCGAGTTTTATAGAGAAGTTTTTATAATTTTGACATTTAGAGTGACACTTTTCAAGGCCCTTTGACGTTAGCAAACGTCTTACTTTTATCAACCAGTTCTAGACCGTGGTATAGGGTACTGTTAAGTGCAGTTTTTGTCTGTCATTTTGAGGGCTGAATGTGGCTAGTTATTAGTTGATGAAAATAAGGGTAATTTTAACGCCTGTTCTCTGTTCGAAAATTTGGAAAATCCACTTTCATTTACATGAAACTTTTTGTTTTTTTTATGATCTTATATTGTCTGGCATTTAAATAAAAGATTGACATTGATAAATAATTCATCAATAAAAATGCGCCTTTCAATGGCAGAAAAGGTGGAGAATGGGGGTTAACTTGCAAGAGAAAAGTACAATTTTTCACATTTTCTTTTTGTCTGACAATCGAGAGAGTGGAAGGTTTGCTTGTGAAAATAACGCTGAAAAATTGCCAGACGGTGACCACAATTCGAAATTGAGCTTCCCGCGGAAAATTATGTGAACATTTCGGAAAGTTTTAAGTGATAGTAGTATGCAAAAAAAAATTACCAAAATGTATGCAATAGCCTAAAAGCTGTACTGCCATGCTATTTTGCCAGGTAAGTTTGCCTATTTCATTATTTGCAAATAAAAAGTTACAATTTTTAGAATACAATTTTTTTCGTCTGGCTTTTCGTATTTCTATTTAAAATACGTGTACATACACACCCAAAAAATGCTATATAAGTCTTCGAAAATTTATTATTATATAAAAAAATTACACAGAAATATAAAATTTTCCACATTTTTTTTTCGTCTGGCATTTCGTATTTCTATTATAAATTCGTGTAAATACATACCTAAAAAATGCCAGACAAGTTGACTTGTTTGAAAATTTATTGATAAAAAAGTTACAAAGAAATATAAAATTTTCCACATTTTTTTTTTCTTTTGGCATTTCGTATTTCGTATTACTATTTAAAATACGTGTACATACACCTAAAAAATTGCGATATCTTGCGAACGGCTAGGGCTATCGCCTTGTATTTATTTAAGACCTGGGGACGTTAATTGGAACCTCCTGGTTCGAACGGCATCGTCGTAGGACGTCCAGAAGCATCCAACTGCGTCGCGACGGCAACATGCGGACACTCAAGTTCTTCAGCGCTTGGCCACTAGGGGTTACTGTAGCGCTTACGCTACCCAATCGCTCTCCCACCACCCATTTTATTCTAATTTGATATTATTAACTTGGTTATAAAATATACCTACACATGGTGAAATGTATAAAACGTTAAAGCAGTAAATGCATTAGTCCGTTAAAAATACCATCCATCTATTCGGAAAAAAGAAAGAAGCTGCGTCTTATTTTTGGCCATGACAATATTAATACGTCTACACCACTGTCCGATACATCAACCGCGCTTAAATTAAACACCTAATTATAAATATATTATAGAAAAACCTCAAGTTTACATGATGATCATTTAAAACAACCAGAGAAAGATCCAAACAGAGCGATTCTTGCATGGTAATTTGATAAATCACTTTTACTCTGATTACAGGCGCGCTTTATACGAAGCGATTCGTCGCGATAGGTTTACTATTAAGTGCTCTTTGGTACAACAGGTAATTCCAATAACGTTTATCTTTGATAAGTGCCTCCGATTTATTTGGATATGGTCCAGATGCAAACCAAATCTGCTCTCTACTCCCTAGCAAGTTATTTCTAGACTTGTACTTTGTTATAGATTTTCCGCACAAATCGCCAGTCTTATCAAAGTTAGTTATGATCCAAAACACCATCGAATTTTTTCTGATCGCGCCAAAAACCTTCTAGTACTTCGGGTGAAGTGTGAATGTCGTGCACCAAATTATGTGAGTTCAGTTATTCGTGCGGATAAATTGTACCTACATTCGCAAAGGAATTTACAAAGGATCATCAGATTATAAATAAGTGAGATATCTAGGGCGAACTAAATTTATGTAGTGTGCCTTTTATTTTGCCTAAATGCGCGAAGATTTATGTGGGAGGGGGTAAATACTGACCTGTTTCCATTAATCATAATGGTGAAACAGTGCTAGTGGAATTATTATATTTAATTAGTTACGATGATAATTGATGATTTTTCAAGTTGTGTTTATATTTTGTTGCATAGAAATGTGAATAGTTTCCTGGTTTTTATTCCAGCAAACATTAAATCAAAATCAGAGTGGATTTGCTAAAATTGAGATACTGCAGTTGATTTTAAAGTATTTTCAATGGAAACAAATATTACGACGATCGTTTTGAAAATTCGCAACAGTGTTTCTTAATATCTATTTTTATAGCAATTATCGTCATAAACCACATTACTCGCGGGTTTTGTCAGGTACCTATTATTAAAATTTGTGTTTACTGCCGCAACTAATATTCGCAGCTACATTTTACGTAGGTATACCAGAACGATGACGCACGCATGTGTGCGAGATTATAAAATCCACACACAGCGCAGTGGCTACGAAGATCCTTGATTGGCTACGATTATATCGCGGTGTTGAGGTCCCAATAAAATACCATCCATCAATACTATAAATCAAATCCAATCGTTGTTTTACTGCGAAAATGTAAAATTTTACTAGAACCTATATCTAGAAAAACCTAGATTTTTTGCCAAAAGACAATAAAGTTAGTAATAAAACTACCTAATATGTTTTTATTCTATAGAAAAATATCTCGAATGTATTTTAGGGAGATTAATACAGAACTACGTCGGACGTACATTTAATTTGAAATAGAAGTTTCAATTCAAGAGTAATAATTTTAAATTAACACTACAAATTGTAAATGTAAATAAATAGAAAATATATTGAAATTTTTAATTACATTGTGTGCAGTTTACCTGCTGTTTAGTAACATACGAGGAGCATTCACGCAAAAACCAACGTCAACTAATTCATAATTGAATAAAGGTCATATTTGAAAAGCTTAAGCACATAATAATATATGCTCTCCAGCATATTATTTTAATATTTTTTTCATATATAATACAAGTGCTCATAATCCAGTCGAATTAGACATAATAAAAAAATTTGCGTCCAGTACATTTTTTTTTGCGGAAGTTGTTTAAGAGGGTTCAAAGTTTGGAATTTTACTTAGGTGCCAATATTTTTCTCCCTATTGCCCGAAGGGCTCTTTACCAAGTTACACTTTTTAAAGAATCATCATAGAATCATTATTTGAATGTTTGGTTGCCTATATAATATCAGTTGTTACTACAGTTTTCTGTGTAAAGAGTAAATTTTAAAATATAGTTATGACTCAAATTCGCCAATTTTTGATTTAATGTCTTCGATTTAAAAGTCGAATTGTCTATATAATTATCTATAGTCAAATTATCCTATCTCCGAAAATACGTTATGTCATTTCCTGTTAAAATGGATGTGAGCACAAAAAGATGGATACTCAGGGTATAACGTCAAAATTAGAAGATAGTGACGAAAATCGCATTTCAGTATCTCAACTATTTCCAATGTACTATATAGGTCTAAAAAGTGGTCAAAATATAATGGGGTACCGGCTTTAACGTATCCCCTTATATATATATATATATATATATATATATATATATATATATATATATATATATATATATATATATATATATATATATATATATATATATATTATTCATAAGAAATACTCATATAAGTGTACTAAATATTACTGAAAACCCATAAAAATCTCTAAAATCATACAATAACCCAACCATTAAATTGATCACCATCGATTGACTATCGATATTGATCATCGATAGTGATATATTGGGGGCGATACCTGATCCTTAAAATAAATTCCTTTGCTACTGTATCTCGTAGACTAAAATCTTTTGAACATATCTAGAAAGTATGAGGTTAATAAGCAAAGTCGTGGACTCAAAGACAGAAAATTCTTCGTACTCCGTTACCAAGAAATCGTACAGTATAAATAAAAGTTCAAGTTCTAAATTTGTGCCTTCATCGGTGCCATTTACACCATCGTCTAATTTTCCTCCCAGTAACTTCGGCCTGCAGAAATCGCAAAGTATAACCGAAGTGATAGAATCTTCAAGATGCCTTAAGCCTTCGGATAGAAATGATCCCGGCAAAAAGGAATTTCTGCAAAATTTGACTCAGAGGGTATTCAAAGTTGGATTGGTAAGTACACTAGTATTTTGTTTCATGATTTTATCATATAATAGGAGTGATTAGTCGTTTTCCATTCTGCAAAAGCTAGGGAGATTCGACTTATCAAATTTTATTTATCAAACACGTTATTCATTAAATTTGGACAAAAATATTCAGTTTTGGCTAAAAATTAACAAAATAGTAAAATATTTGAGTACAGTTCATTCGAATAGTAAAAAGGTCATAAAGGGTCAGAACATATATATCTAACAAAATAATATCTCACTATAGAAACAACAAGGAAATAAATGATTAAAATAAAACATCTAAAGATGTCATTTTACACCATGCGTTAAATGCATGGTTTAAATCTCCCTCTTCAGGGGGTAAAATGACTAATATTTTTATACAAGTAAAATTTATAAAAAACAATTCGTAAAAATTACAAGTGCCAGTTTTTTTACTTTTCACAATTTTGTATACAAATTGCACTTAATATACTCAACTTAATTCGCACTAAACTGTGATTCATTGATCCCTTCGGAACAAAGTGTATAAGCGAAGACACCGTCGTCTCCACCAAGTAATTTCCCTTTATTTTTTTATTTTTTCCTTTACAAAAATATAATCTGGGGTAGGGGTAACAGTTGCTCTTTGAGAAGGTCTTGAAATCCATTTCTGAGCAGGTGCTACAGATAGTGATCATATATAGTGATAGTGATATCATATGCAATTACCAGTTTGATAGTTAAATTTATCGGTTGCGGAACTTCATACTTTGCATCGCGAAATTTCGGTTCTGAATCGTTACTTTTGGGGTTGGGGCTTGGGTTTGAAGTTACATCTTCAAAGTTTATGACGTTAACTGACTTTTGAAGCTAGATTTAGAGCTACAGTACCTAAAAATGTTCATTTTCTGATTCCTCTACACTGTCTGCTAAACAGCTGACTTCATATGATCATTCAGCTTCTTCCAATTCCTCATACTCGTCTAATACAGATGATGATGAGGACTTTTTTAGGACGAATTTTCCTCTTCCTTGTCTGCGAACTTATTTCAAATCAACATACAAATAAAAAAATACCCATTTATTCGGCCAATGCTTTTCACATAACATTCGGAGCAAAATAACTATGAATAGCTGCTCTCTTATACTTCAGATTTAATAATATTAGGCCTTTATAAAATACAGATTATAATATATCGTCGATTATATAAGTCGAGGCACATTGATTTTAAATCCCATTGTTGCCTTTTCTTCCGAACGTAATTTCTAATAATTACTTCTTAAAAATAATACATTGGACTGTTGTGCAAAATATACTGGAACAACTAAGAATTTTCTTTGGTAGGCCATGCGAGGGTAAAATGGTCCCCACCGCCATTTTGTCCTAATGTAAAGGGGCCATTTTATCCTAAAAGTAAAAAAGAAAAGTCCTAAGAGTAAAAAAGAACTTTAATTAGGGAATCTTCATAATTAGGACAATGGCAAGAGAAATAAAATGAATGTTTGACAGGTCGAGTAGCCTATCAGTCTAACCTGATTTGCCCCTCTAACTGACCACGAACCCTTTTTCCATAGATCACACCGAATTGGAGAATCTGGTCGGAAAGAAACTCTGAAACTGTTTCTGGTCCGATTTTATATTGTGTTGGATATGAGCCTTTTTGCCGAATTACTCTCATCTCTCATACTCATTACTCTCATTTTCAACAAGTTGTCTTTGTAAGAGTCGAACACCACATAAACTTCACTATAATTGCTGAATTTTTGACCAATCCATTTGCTGAAGCTTATACCGTGGCCTCGGTATAAGCTTCAGCAAATGGTTTCATGTTTTCACTGAGTTAAGTTTATGATAGGTATGAAGAAGTGCCATGTCATCTGCTATGGCAGCTTTCTCCTGTAGTTCTTCATGCCCCTCTAAATTTGCAGAGCCTGTGGCATTGTGATCATCATTTTCTTGGGCATGGTTTGTTTGTAATGATTAATGTAAACATGTAAACAAATTTTCAGGAAATATCATAAAGAAACTAAATAAAGAAAATAAATTTTTAGAGAAAATGGTAGGTCCTACATAAAAATATGTAATAACATTTTTTGTGTATAATTAAAGAATAAACATTTTTTGTATAATACATTTTTTGATACATCGGACGGTTACTTAGATAAATTGCAAAAGTATTTGTCTTTTCTTTTATTGGAAACGGGGTTGGCTTCCGAAAACTCGTTCAATTAGCCACAGAAATTTATTACCATTTGGTAATACCGGAGACGATTAAAACAGTTTTAATCGTCTCCGGATGATGCCAACTTGGTTGGCGAAACGCGCGTCGAGAGAAGTGAAAGTGTTTTGGTGTTTGTGGTTTCCACAAACTTCGAGTAATTAGTACTCCGAGTAATTAGACTCATGATATTGAAAATTGTTGTGTTTTTTTTAAAGTTGTTTGATGCTATTGATAACTACTTATGAATCACTGATAATAAATGTTTTCTTACTTTTCTGCTCCTTTGCATATTTTAAAGCTTTCTCAATAGTCATCGCCTCAGCCGTATATATGGATATTTTATTGTGCAATCTATACACCTCTGGTGTGTTTTGTTGGGGAACGTAAAGAGCGCATCCAGTTCCTTGTTTCTTTTTAGATCTATTTGTGTAAATTAAATTAAATTCTTTGTGCCTTTCTAATATTGAGAGCATCAGTTTCTCATTGATGAATATATTTTCCGTGTATTTTGGGACGATTATTTGGGGGTTTTTGATGTAGCATATCATATTCAAATTTGAAGATATGGTTGTTATCCGGCTCGCACACTTTCTTCATATTCTCTTCAAGATAAGAATGCTTCAACTAGAGGAGGATTGTTCTTCAGAGACCAATATTTATTAGTTGGGCATTCGAGCGTCAAGAAACACATTGAATTTGTTCTATGGCTGCTATATATTCTTAATTTTGGCAGGAACTGTTTGGCTAAATATTCTACTCTAATACTGAATGAAGGCTCTTGAGCTTCGGTGAGAATAATGTTACATGGGGATGATTTCATGATACCGAAACAGATTCTAAGAGTTTTATATTGAATTCGATCTATTATCTTTCGATTTGTATTAGAAGTTGGATAATAAATTATACACCCGTAATCCAATATAGGTCTAATATAGCTTCTGTAAAACATTGCTGTTTTCACTTCAGGTCCCCAGTTGATATTGCATGTTATTTTTAATATATCCATAGCCTTCTTACATCTTGCTTTCACATATTGGATATGTCCATAGTAGTTTTTTATCTATTATTATTCCTAAATATTTAATGTGGTCCACGATTCTGAAGGTCATATTATTCACTAAAATATGTTGTGGTGTTTGTAGTTTATATCTTGTACAGAACATTATTACCGTCTTATCCAAGTTTATTTATTTCAAAAAAGTGATTGCTTAACCACATCTTTAAATTATACACAATGTGTTTTAATTTAGTTATGCATTTTTGATATGATGTTTGTGAAGTACATAAGCATATGTCATCTGCATACCGAATGCATTTTATGTCTTCTTCCCAAAGTTGATGAATAGTAGCTGTGTATAGGTTGAGTAATAGTGGACTAAGTGTAGATCCCTGTGGTAGACCTTGTCGAACTGTTCGAGGACCTATTAAATTGTTGCTCTGATTCCAAAAGTATTTGTGATGGCGGCTATTTTGTTTTCACGCGCAGCACCCGAACGCACTAATTTCGAGAGTGTCACCATCTACGTCGTGTTTCGCCAAGGTCAAACGAAGAGATTCAGAACACTGTACATTTGACAGCAGACTAGGTGATAAAAACGATGCACCTTTTTTATCGCTGTCAAAGTGACAAAAATGTGACAGTCAAATTCTTTTATATAAGAGTTAATTTGTCATTTACTAATCCTCCCCGATGACGTACAACCTTCAGATAGGTAACCGCAATAATTTTTTGCGTGATATCGATCAATTTCTCACCCACATACTAGACTAAGAGAACAGGCGTCTTAATGGTAACGAATTTAGGCAACCAGCCGTTAGTTTTTTCTGTTGTTGTTAGTGAACAGAAACGTAAATACAGATCTATTTTTATATTCCTATGTAAATCTGCAACCGCGTGACACACTAGCGTGGCGTTAGATTGTGCGTTAAGTTATCCATTAACAAACAACAAATCACCGCAGCCCCATAAATCAGTAGCTTATTTTAGTAACATCCACAAACTCCTGAAAGCAGTCCCATATTGTCAATTTGTATCGAACTGTCGCTAATTGCATCATTACCAAAGCTTTGCAACTTAAGCGTGACTTACCATCAATCTTGGCCTACGCTTGAGCTTGCGTTCGTCAGCCGCACTCGGTCTGCTTTGCCGAAATATATAAAATTCATTCAGTATCATTCCAGTTTTCATTCGTTCAGCCAGTTCCTGAAACATTCCGAAAACATTGTCAGTGCGGGTAGAATCGTGTTTGCTATTGGTAAAAGGATCCAGAAGCTTATTCGTGTACGAACAGTCCCAAAATCCGCAGTCCATTTTGACCTTATGCCAATAGCCGAATATCTCAATAGTATCTCAATACGTTATATATTTTTTTCTATTTTTATATAATTCAGAATGTTTCTTGGAGGTAGAATTTGCACGGTTAGTGAAAACAAGGAAGAGACAACTGAGCAGCACCTTGTAAATGGTTTTACAGAAAAGCAGCATTATAAGAAGTTCGAGAAGCATGTGCGTTTTGAAGTACGTTAATTTTTTATTTACCTCATGTTTTCCGGAATATTTTATCAATTTCATGTTTTCGAATTCTTTTTGGATTTTTGATACTGAAAGCAACATTTTGGGCTCGATAGGCCTTTTGAATTTTGCGCCCAATATGGGAATATTGAAAAGTTATATAAATTATTCTAGATGCCATTGATGATAGGATAAGATCAACTTAACGCCTGTTTATTTTTATTGAACCATACACTGTAGCCCAATTTAAGGGATTTTTTTTATTTTAATATACCATAATTAAAAATAATCAGCTGATTTGAGAAATTTTTCAAAATTTAAATCTGCATTCATAAACCCAGACAAATTTAACACACATACCTGTTCCTAGATAATTTGATGGTGCTAGTTATTATTGAAAAAAAGTTAATATTCGTTTAACAGCGGGTTCAACAGAAATGTCACAGTTGAAATCAGAATGTACGTTCATCTTTCCTTAACAATCTGATTTTTTCTTCACTTTAATATCTGCGTTATTAGAAGATTAGAGATATATATATATATATATATATATATATATATATATATATATATATATATATATATATATATATATATATATATATATATATATATATATATATATATATATATATATATATATATATATATATATATATATATATATATATATATATATATATATATATATATATATATATATATATATATATATATATATATATATGTATATGTATATATATATATATATATATATATATATATATATATATATATATATATATATATATATATATATATATATATATATATATATCTGTGGCTTATATATACCGTCCATGGCCTAAGTCGATATTGGCCCTTTTAGTATTTTAAATATTTTCACAAAGGTACTTTGGCCCTTGCCACTTAGGTAAAGATTAACTTAGTAAAGCCACGTTAGAAATGATTGTGGTTTTTCGCGTGCCGATAACAATGTGTGACGAAAAACACGATCAACGGATCAATGTGAAATTTATCGTTGAATTAAAAAAATCCGCGTGCAGCATAGTACACATGGTAGAAGTGAATACTTCTTTACCGATTCATTGAGATATATATATATATATATATATATATATATATATATATATATATATATATATATATATATATATATATATATATATATATATATATATACATATATATATATATATATATATATATATATATATATATATATATATATATATATATATATATATATATATATATATATAATATATATATATATATATATATATATATATATATATATTATATATATATATATATATATATATATATATATATATATATATATATATATATATATATATATATATATATATATATATATATATATATATATATATATATATATATATATATATATATATATATATATATATAATATATATATATATATATATATATATATATATTATATATATATATATATATATATATATATATATATATATATATAATATATATATATATATATATATATATATATATATATATATATATATATATATATATATATATATATATATATATATATATATATATATATATATATATATATATATATATATATATATATATATATATATATATATATATATATATATATATATATATATATATATATATATATATATATATATATATATATATATATATATATATATATATATATTATAATATATATATATATATATATATATATATATATATATATATATATATATATATATATATATATATA